>JARYGA010033562.1:0-83679 GCA_030545235.1 Helianthus tuberosus
TTTTCTTTTGAAAATTTATTTGCTTGTGACTTAGTTAAAAGCTACATACTTATAAGCAATAATATTTTTGCTTTATTATTTCAAGTAGCTAGATTTTTTTTTTTTGAAAAAAACTAAGTCACTTCTTTTTTAATATAATTTTTGAAAGAGCCGTATTTACTGAAAATAAGGGGTGTAAAAATAAAAAGGATTGGTTTTGGGGTGATGGTTGGTTGTTTTTGCAAAAAATATATTTTTGCGGGTTTAGAAATGAAAGAGTTAAGGCTCAAAGGGTTTATCTAGGGAGATGTTTTTTGTAAAGAAAAGAAAAATAAACGTATTGAAGTGAAAAATGGTTGATCCTAATGCCTCCATCATTTACTTACTTGAATTTGTGTCGGTAAGGACTTGGGATGTATTGTTTTGGCAAGTTCTTGATTTGCAAGAACCAAACGGGCTATTCACACCAGAAACGAAAATTGAGTAATTAGTACAGATGTGTATTTATATGCTCGGTAAAGACTCAAAACTCACTTTTGTGGGAAAGGGGTTATAGTGTAAAATGTATATATAATCAAATTTTACAAGATTTGTTATGCCTGTTTTTATAATTTCCTTAATTGTTTCTTTTTATCATGACGCTATCAGGTGTAAATTAGTAAAAACATAATTTTTAGAACTTATTTTACCCAACTAAACCAAGATAAGTAAAAGAAAATAATTTTTTTTGAAAAACTTCAGGGTGATTAGCGGTTTTCCAAGGTGGGTTTTGTGTAAGACTTGTTTTTAGGACAAACGACTCAAGGTTTTATCACCCCCCCCCCTCCACACACACACTTAAATTACACATTGTACTCAATGTGTCCCAAATAGGATTTTATCTTGATTGAATGTGTAAAAAGCATATAAAAATAACAAAAAATTGTAGTTACTGGGCACTAGACATGGGGGCGTGTCGGGTGGACACGGCCCGTGGTCAAAGTGCCAGTAAACTGTTTTTTCTGAAAACTTACAGTAGAGTGAGCACGGGGTCGTGCCTGGTGGACACGACCCGTGTCACTTTCTAGGGAGAAATTTTTGGCATCAGGTGTGTGGGCACGGGGTCGTGTCTGGTGAGCACGGCCCCGTGGTAAGCGTATGTTTCATGTGAAAACCCAGGTTTTGTCGTTTGCCTTCTGTTTTCCGGGCTTGGGGACCACTATGGTTAGTGTGTCCAAGCCTCCCATGGTACCTATGAGTTACAATACTACCGCAATCCAACATAATACAACACAAACATAAACATAAACACAACCTAAATTACCATAGTTCAAGTTGTTCTACCCCCACCACATCACACGAAAATAAAAAGAAATGTTGAAAAGTAAATAGTTCAGAAAAAGTAAATTGTTCAACGGGACGCAGCCCGGGAAATACTAGTTCGTTCAAAAATTAGGGAAATATAACCTGGAAGATAACCACGTCACCTGCTACCACCACCACCTAGTCTGAATCCATATCCTGTCCCTCATCTTCTTCCTCCTCCTCGCCTCAAAGCACCATGTTTTCCCGGATGTATGTGATGTTGTTTTGCATGGTGATGATGTTGTGCTCCATGCTTCCGATCCAGGAACTTGAGCATTGACCCAAGCTGTAGGCGTTCTTTGAGACTTAGAGGGTTTCCTGCATAATATTATATAAATTATAGAGGTTAGGAAAATCACGCCCGCCTTGGGATGAGGAGCCCGGAAATGGTCTAGGGCAAGGACAATTCGGGATATCTTCAATTGCTAGGATTTCATCTGGTTCATTCGGGTTCCAAACCCGACCTCTTGCATACTTAAAGCGCATCAATCCATTGTTGCAATCGATGATCAGATTCAGACTTTGGCTCACCGCAAGATCAGCTTTTGTTATACCTACACCCTTGTGATATACCATCGGAGTTCGCCTAATGTAGTTTTTGAATAGCTTGGTGATCCATTCTCCGTAAAAGATGGGTGTGCGAGTCTCTGCGGTGGCGTTGGTGGCCTTGTTTCTCAGTATCATGTGGGCGACGTCGATGGGTTGATTGGTCACAAGGCAATAAAGTCAAGTGAGCTCGCGAAGGTTTACCACCCCACCGCTATCTTTCCATTGACATAAAACACCGCTAAGGACTCGATAGATGTAGCAGATAATGGGGTCCCTAATTTTGTTACTTTTTGTGGAGCTCGGGTTGTAGGGGCCATCTCCGATCCAAGCCCATGCTGCTTGCCTCAGGTTGTCTGGTAGTTCTCGGATAGCTTTGGTGAATCCAGGTTCAGCAGCATCTTCCTCAGTTTAAAGCCCATTATTAATACCGAATTAGGCGACTTATATGTTGTACCATTCACCCCACACCTGAATTACACTGCATCGGATTCAAAGAGGTCCGACTCAGTTTTTTTAAAAGTCAGTGTGCTCAGAAACTCCATGTTGTACTCATGGATTGACCAGAGCCGAGTCTCTAAGAAGATGCGAAGAGGACTAGTGACGAGAGCATCATATCTTTCCTACTGCCCCACAGTTTCAAGTGTCTCATAGCAAACTTGTCTCGGAGGTTGTTCATGTCTAGCTTGCAAAATCTCAAGCCGATTTTGGTATTCAAGCTCAGAAGATTTGAACCTAAGAACTTGTGTGGCGCCATTCCTCGCAATCGGATTTCGTCGGATGATCGTTGAAATCTGGCGGAAAATGGTTAGGAACCGAGTCTCTGGCGAAACGGGTCGTGTTTTGTGTTGAAAAAGTGAAGACATGCTTTATATACTATGTCTGCAGGTCGGCCACGGCCCCGTGCCGTGTTTTATTAAATTTTGTGTATCTGGGCGTTTGGGCACGGGGGCATGCCAAGTGAGCACGGCCCCGTGTTCAGAGTGCCAATAACATTATTTTTTATTGTGCACGCGTGTGTGACCGTTTTTTCAGGATTCCTTTTGTGTACTTTCCCGTTTCTCGTCAAATCTTCAAGGATGATGCTTCCAATTTGCTCCTACAAGATGATTAAAAAGAAAAACATGCATATTTACAATTAACGTTTGATCGTTTTCCGATCACGATCTACCTCTTGAACATCTACTTCAACGTCCTCATCCTCGATGAAGCCTCAGTAAAGCTTAAGCCTTTGTCCATTTACCTTGAAAGGTTCTCCGTTTGGAGGCTTAATCTCTACCGCTCCATGTGGAAAGATTTGGGTGATGGAAAAAGGTCCCGACCACCTTGACTTAAGTTTTCCTGGAAATAATCGAAGCCTCGAGTTAAACAATAGCACTTGATCCTCCTCCCGAAATTCTTTAGGTTTGCTTATTTTACCGTGTATATTATTCATGCGTTACTTATAAATTTTGGAGTTAGAGTATGCTTGGTTTTTCAATTCATCTAATTCGTTTAACTGATAGAATCAATTTTTACCCGCAGTTTCTTGGTCTAAGTTTACGTTTTTTAACGCCCAGTAGGCCTTGTGTGCAATTTCTACCTGGAGGTGACAATTTTTTCCATTGATGAGCTTATATGGGGTGGTGCCTATTGGTATTTTGTAAGCGGTTCGGAAGGCCCGTAAAGCATTGTCTAGTTTATCTGCCCAATCTTTTTTATTTTGACCTAAGGTCTTTTTTAATATTCTTTTTATCCCTCGATTTGTTACTTCGGCTTGACTGTTGGCTTGAGGATGGTAGGCGGTTGAAAGACAGTGATAGACCCCATATTTTGTTAATTTTACTTAATTGATAATTGCAAAAATGGGTACCTCTATCACTAATGAGTGCTTTTGGAGTACCGAAACGAGAGAATAATCGTTTTAAGAATTTTACCACAACTCTCCCATCATTAGTTGGAAGAGCTTCGGCCTCGGCCCATTTGAACATGTAATCTATCGCTACAAGAATGTATTTGTTCCCTTTTGATGGTGGGAAAGGTCCCGTAAAATCCGTACCCCAAACATAAAAAATTTCACAAATAAGAATGCCATTTTGAGGCATTTCGTTTCTTGATGAGATATTACCTATTCATTGGCATGTGTCATATGTTTTAATTAAATTATATGCATCCTTATGGATGGTCGGCCAATAAAATCGTTAATCGAGTACCTTTCGTGTGGTGCTTGTGACTCCATGATGTCCTCCATACGATCCGTCATAACAATGGCAGAGAATTTTTCTTGCTTCTTGACCATGGGCGCATCTTCGGATGACTTGATCGGCACACATTTTAAAAAGATATGGGTCTTCCGAAAAATAGTGTTTTACATCGGCAGAAATTTTTTTCTTTGTTGATGTGACCAATCTTTGACTAGAATGCCACTAGCGAGGTAGTTAGCATAGTCGGCGTACCATGGTTCTTCTTGAAATTTGACCATTTTGTGACAACCGTAAAAAATCCAGGTATCCGTACAATTAATTAATCTTGATTAATGCTTAATGACTGTGCTGAATTACAAATAACTTCTTTCTGAATACTGCATCATACTTATATGTGCATCACATATTGCATAATGTCACATCATTATTACATGCAAACCATATTGACATAAATGATGCACAAAGCACAGCTAGCACAGTTAGCGGATAACTCAGAAAAATGCTGACGAAACTCAGCACATAGACAAACAGTGTTTTGAGACCCAGTATGGGCCAGAGACTAAGTACTACACTAGTATGGTGTGTAGGGAAGTAAGGACCACAAAACTGCAATCCTAAGTGATAGTTTAAGTGCCGGAAAGTGCCTAAAACTCACCCAAAGTGCTGAATTCAGCATAAATCCGCAAAAGTCAGCATTTTAACAAGCCAGTATCATGCAAAAATATGACTAAATGGTCCTGAATGCTTGCCTAAGTGCCGGGAATTAAAAGTGCCACAAAAGGGTACATAAAGAACACCAAACGGTATAGTTTAGCACTTTAATGAACCGGTATCTAACCGAACAACCGGACACTACCCGGAATATCAAAATTACACTATAAGCATTGTTTTAAAGTTTCCAAGCTAGTTATGGGCCCAAACACCCTAACACACTATATAACACATAATACACATAACACCTAACTATTATACTTAGATTTCAACTAAATATCTTAACTTACCATCACCACACAACTAGTACCCCCCCTGTTGTGGACGGTCACAAGGTGGCCCCACACCTTGATTATCATTGATTTCATTTTATTTGGAGTAACACCTTGAAAATTTACGTCCAATAATGTATTGACACGTGTCATAGGCTTTGAATATGTGAAAGAGCACTTTAGAGGGACTAAAGTTGACAAACAGTGAAACTATGTAGACATAAGGGTCCAAAGTGTCAACAATGGATAAATAGGCCCTACAATAACCCTACATGGTGTTTATAATCTTAAATGAATAAATCATGGATCATACGAAGCGGAAAATGAAAGAAAGTGAGGAATTACAAACTACAGGGGCTAAATGTGTCAACATGTTGAAAGTATACCTCTGAGTGATCTTTTGGCAAACCCGAAGATTTGTAATGATAAAATATACTCACTAGAATATGTGGTAAAAATTTCATAAAGTTTCGTTGTCGTATGAGAAAGTTATGATCAAAACCGTGCACGAAGGGTTAAATACGTTAACGTTGAATTTCGTGACTTTTCGGGTAAGCACAAAGTTAACCAAGGACTTTACCATGTTTGTAAATGTCCCAAGGCCCTTAAAAGTCAGGTTTAAGGGTCAAGAGTGCAAAATAAATAGCCAAAACCACGTATCAAAGGACAAGGACCAAATTGTAAAACATTGAAAACTTGTTTAGCTGGTTAACGACTTGTACGCGGCCCGCGTAAGGCCTGTCGCGGCCCGCCTACAGGCTGCCAGTGACAAAATCAGCGACCAGCTGCCAGTTCATGTCTGATTTCGAGTTGTTAACAGCTGGATCCGATACCTGAGCCTCACCAATGGATGTACATGCATTTAGGGGCACTTGGACTCATCCTAGAACATTTGTAGACTCTTGTGGCAGCCTCACATGAGATCAAACTAGTTATAAAAGATCATTGAAGTTGCAAACCTTGAACACTTGCATTCACAAAATTCATAAGACAACTTCTGGAGCTCTCTGGACATCAAGCCAACTTCCTAGTGATCTCTAAGCTTAATTAGGACTCTTGTAAGTGTTCATAACTCTTTCAAATTCGTTCTAGCTTAGTTAATTAAGCAAAAGTCAAACCATCGTAATTTAAGTTTGACCTTGCGATTAAACGAAATTTGCTCATTCATTTCTCGAATTGAAAGTACCTACAAGTTGGTATTTATGTGGGTAACAAACCCTTAAAAGGGTACTTTCAGATTCCTACTCTAACTATGTTAATTGTCGAGTCAAAGCTTGTTTCAAAAAGTCAACAGAATTATTATTTGCAAATTTAAGCATGATTAGCAATGTAGGGTACATGCAACCTGTTTGATCATTAAAATATCATGGTAATTAATGTAAGAACATGTCTCAACATGTTCAACTCGACAATTTTCAGTATAAACCCGGATCGGACCCGAAAGTCGCATATTTTGACTTTTGCTTTGACTATCAGTTCTGATCCGTTCATGCATGTTTGAGGTCTGTCTTTGAGCTTATTTTGGACCAGGTTTCATATATGTATAACTCTCTGAGATTGTACAACTTGGTTCAATACC
Source organism: Helianthus tuberosus (assembly GCA_030545235.1). Taxonomy (NCBI): domain Eukaryota; kingdom Viridiplantae; phylum Streptophyta; class Magnoliopsida; order Asterales; family Asteraceae; genus Helianthus; species Helianthus tuberosus. The sequence goes on from JARYGA010033562.1 coordinate 6,615, forward strand.
TATCCGATTCATATGCATGTTTCCGATTTATGCTTAAATATGACTATTATACCCTTTTGACTATAAAACGTGATTTTTTGAAAAAGTGAAAGAGTAGAAACATTTGTTACTGATTTATAAACTTGCACCTAAAATTTGATATCAGTTTGAGGTCTAGATTAAGAGTTATGCTCGTTGTCGTAATTTGAAAGCTTTATGTTAATTAATTGGCGTAATTAGCATATAACCTATTTAAACTCACTTTTTAATATCAAATTTTTTCCCACTGTTATAATATAATATTTTTGGATTTTTAAATATTTTTATTTAATTTTTGGCTGAGGATAACATAGGTTTCTAAGTTTAATTCGGTTAATACCGATTTTGCCCTTTTAAGCCATAAAATGAGTTTTACAAATCCTTTTGACCCCAAACCTTTTTCTACTGATTTTATTTGATAAATAAAATATTTTGAGCATTCTGGAATTATAAAAATATCAACTTTCCTTTACAAACCCGGAAACGGCTCCAAATCGCCTTTTTAAGCGTTTTTAAAGCATAGTATGTACTATAACCATATTAAACATATAAGGTTGATACCTACTGATGTTTTTAGTATATTTTTATAAAATAACAGTAAGTACAAGTTTTTGAACTCAGGTTTCAAATTTTGACCTTTTAAGCCCTTGTGAAATTACCAAAATACCCCTAAGGTGCATAGTTTGGTTTTAAATAATAAGTTTCACATATGGGTCATACCCTACTGTTATAACATGTTAAATTAAATATATTTACTGTATAAACCAGACCTGTAACTCAGATTTCCAATTAAACTCTTTTATAATCTTTTAAATTACCAAAATGCCCTTATGAGGCATAAATTGTGTTTAAATCTGTTTTGGGCATAATAGAAGATATCTTACTGATATTATAACATATTTAAGGCATATTAACTCAGGGAACTTGCATATGACTCTTTTGGTTACCCGTGACGCCCTTTTCGCGTTCGGCTCGGTTTATGTAACTAGTTTGCATAAATTGACCGAAACGGGTCAAACATTTTCATTTTTGTCTCAAAATCCAGAATGTATTTAGTTTACCCATATTATACAAGTATTCAAACTTTTCGGGTCTAAATCACATTCTATCCGGTCTTCGCTTAATCGTGCATTTGAACCGTATCGTCCTTAAAAACTAGCCGGTCTAAGCTTAAGCTTAAATAAAGACCCGTTAGAAATCTAATAGGTTATTATAAACCTTTGTTCCAGAATAAGAAGAACCAGTAAAAGCTACCTTCACTTGCTAGTTGTGATTTATACTTTACTCAGGTAAATACTTTTAACTTATTTTCCCTATACGGGCTTGGGTTACGGTATATAAAATACCGCTTGATCGAGCATCAAATCTTACACCTTTGGGTGGTTAAATGAATAATTTGAACAGCTCGTTTAAACAGTCTTGTTCACTTAAAGCCTTTGGGGGGTTAATGACCATGTCCCGGATATCCTTGGCATCATCTTACGAGATAGCCACGACCTGAGCACGGGGTGTAGGCGTACACCTGTCAGTGTATAACTCTATAATGTGGTGTGTCTATTGATCTTTAACCCGGACAGGATCCGGGCTACTGAACGCACAAGTAACATGTAATTCGTTCACAAGATTATATTGCATAATTATCCCAAGTTATAAAAAGGTTTTGCGCCACGTGCATTCAAATCAATTTTCAACCTTTTCAAAATGAGTCAGTTAAATTGTATTTACCAGTGTAAACTGACGTATTTTCCCAAAAGGTTAAGTGCAGGTACTAAACGTACTAGGCTGGCTGTCTTCTAGAGCGTCCATAATAAGTCTCGCAAGCTTGGATGACAATAAAGCTGTTGAACAATATCTTATTTTATTTTGATCCGCCTGTGGATCCGTTTCAACTAATTGTGATATTTAATATTACACTTTATTAAAGTTGAAATGAATCTATCTTTGCTTCCGCTGTGCATTTATATATTGTGTTGTTTGTCTATGATGATACCAACTACGTCACGATACTCCCCACCGGGCCCACCGGTGACACGTGGAAAATAGGGGTGTGACAGGTTGGTATCAGAGCCAACTCTGAGTGAATTAAACACTAGCCTTTTGTTTTTAATCTCAGTTACACAATTGCACATTCCTCGATTCTCGAGTCTAGACAAAGAACTTAGGAATTTTCCAAATTTTTGGTTTTATTTCTAACTTTGTCTGATATATTTCTTGTTGTATCACTTGTTTGTTTTTGACAGGTTGTCAACATACCGCCACGTATGAGAGGAAGAGGAAGGGGAAATGGAGCACACGTAGCCCCAAACGACCACGAGGGCGGACCGTCACGCCGGCGAACACCTTCGGACCCCCATAACACAGATGCTCAAGATCTTTGGAGGTCTTTTATTGAGCCTGCTAGGCGCTCGGTATCACTGAGTACCTCCCCATCAATCCCACAATCTTTTGGGCCTTATTCCCAAAATGAACCCCAAAACTCTCACCAGTCCTTCATACCTCTCCAAGGACATCAATCACCCTTTGACCAACCATCACCTGTTTTCCAGGGCTTGTTCAACCCTGCTGACTACCTTGATGTGCCTATGGGTGTTAACCCACTTGGGCCCGAAGACCACTTTTCTGGTGGCAACCCGATGGACATCGATGAAGATACCGATCCTTTAATGCCACCATCCGGAACTCCGAACCACCCCATCGAGATTTCTGATGGGTCACCTTTTATGGGATCACCATACAATGGTCCCGACAGCTTTGAGGAGAATTTCAAGCAGTATAACTGGGCATTTACTCCTAGCTACCATAACTCTCCCCTGCACCAGCCACACCACTCTCCCCTGCACCAGCCACAGCAGCAGCAGAATCCTTCAGAGGATTCCCGATTAGTCGCGGTCACTCCGCCGGCAGCACCACCTCGGCTTCAGCCTCCCTCGCCCCCGAGGCGAAGGAGAACTACCTTGCGAATATCCGCACGAGGGGGAATACGCATCAGCACCCCTCCGCATTCGAGCAACAGCCGGTACTCGCCTGTCCACGAAGAACCGGAGATGGGAGAATCTTCACACCCCATCTCAGAGGTGAACACTGCGCCAGTCGCGCCACAACCACCATTGGGTTTTGGTGACCCAATTCCCACTTACGCGGGTGCGGCAGCATACAATCCCTTCGAGCAGCTGAACCACACAGGCTACAACTTTGCAGAGGATCCCTACTGGATAGCAGCAAACTCCAACACTCTCCATCAGGAAGGTCCCTACGGAGGTCCCTGGGCTACGGGACAATCGACCTATGGATACCCACCATATGGGTATCAACAACCGCCTCCTTGGCCTCCGCAATATCAGCAGCCTCCTCAAGCGCCGGCAATGTCACCGCCGCAATTTCAAGAAATCCTTCATGAGATACATGTGGTGCGACATGAGATGCGGCAAGAACGAAGGCATAACCGGGGGATGTTCAAGAAGATGGTGGATTTGATCAAGGGTAAAAGCAAGAAGGATCGCTGAATCCTTTGTTTGTTATTTTTAGTTGTAATCATGTCCCTGCGAGGACATTTATTTCTGTACTCTGCCCCTGCGTGGGCATATTATCCTTTCTGTTCTGCCCCTGCGTGGGCATGTTTTTCTATTTTTGACCCATGCGTGGGTTTGTTTTGTTAGTTGGCCCCTGCGTGGGCATGTTGTTTATGTAAAAGTCCCGTTTATGGCAAACTCGTACTAGTTTACTTTTTGTTTGGAATGGTTAATTTAACTTTTTCATTTATAAATTATGCATGAATATAATATGTGAATAAATGAAAAATAACATATTTTGATTTACCATTTTAATAATAAGAATCTTAAAAAGGTAAAACCTAGCTTGAATGGCATATTAAAGACCTGGCCAAATGGTAGAACCTGATTAAAAAGATTCAATCTCTGTTAACATCTGCAAATATGTTAACATTCTTAGCTAGTGTGATCCGCGAAATCACACATGTCACCCTTTGTATTAATTACCCAAATTTATATTGTTATATATATATTTGATTATGACAAAATACCTGCGGGTTATAATTAATGTCATATAAAACAAAAGGCAGCCGTAGTTTATTGACTCCCTGCCAAGAAAAGGATTGGATTTTATTTTATTCAAACTTTAATCCTATCAGATCTAAATTTATAATTTAGAAATTTGTCTACGTGACTAGGCCTGTTGTGCCAATATTTTATTTCATTTTTGGATAAAGTTACTAATAAAAAGTCCTGAATGAAATTTCTTAACAAATTAACTAATATGGCTCTTATTTACCATGGTTAATAAATCGTCAAGAACGATAGTACTGTTTAGGCTTCTAAATAGACCTTGTCCTTATTTTTATGTAGCAATTAAGACTACATGGCTAAGTCCGAAGAATTAAACAATCGTCCAGCAGAAAATCCTGATAATGCTAAGATACTTGTAACTGGTGCGGAGTTACAAGCAATAGTGGAAAATGCTGTTAACAAAGCCATCGAGAGGCAATATAGTGAATCGAGTGGTACTCGAAGCAGGACCCGATCTGCACCACATTCTAAGCCAAAAGTTCACTCTGAGGCTCATAGCAAACCGCCCTCTAAGAAAGATGAACTTAAGAAAGATGAGCTCAAGAAGGATGATGATCGACACTCATCAAATCAGAACAGTGTTCCTTCAAAAAGGATGGTGCATGATGCCAAACCACACACCAAGTCCTGTACTTACAAGTACTTTGTTTCTTGCAAACCTCGGGACTTCACCGGGGAGAAAGGAGCAATAGATTGTATAACTTGGTTGGACGAAATGGATACGGTTGTAGACATCAGCGGTTGTGCTGAAAGGGACGTAGTAAAATACGTATCCCAATCGTTCAAAGGAGAAGCACTGGCGTGGTGGAAGTCTCTCATACAAGCTGCTGGAAAGATCCCACTCTACAATCTATCATGGGATCAGTTCGTTGCTCTCATTAAAGATAATTATTGCCCGCAGCACGAAGTTGAGAGAATTGAGTCAGACTTCCTATCTTTAGTGATGAAGAATTTAGACTGCCAGGCATACCTCACCACTTTCAATACCCTATCTAGGTTGGTTCCATACTTGGTAACCCCAGAACCTAAGAGGATTGCTCGCTTCATCGGGGGTTTAGCCCCAGAGATTAAAGTTAGTGTTAAGGCATCAAGGCCTGCTACCTTCAGATCAGCAGCTGATCTATCTCTCTCTCTTACCTTGGACGTAGTCAGGTTGAGAGCACTCAGGAATTCAGAAGAGAACAAAAGGAAGCGTGAGGACGATACGTCACGAAGATCAAGTAAGAAACACCGAGGAAATGACGACCACAAGAAAGGATCGGGATCTAAGAGAGATGGGCAACAATCGGGAGATAAGCCCAAATGTAGAACTTGCAAGAAAAACCATTTTGGGAGGTTTCGATTTGAGTCGAAATCCCAGTCTCACACGATATCCTGTGGGATTTGCAAATCTACTGATCATAAGACTTTGGAGTGTAAGAAGCTGAAGGATGCAACATGTTACGGTTGCAACGAAAAAGGGCACATTAAGTCTAATTGCCCAAAGAATACCAAGAAAACCGAAGATGGGAAAAAGACCAATGCGAGGGTCTTCAAGATGGACGCTAAGGAAGCTATTCAGGATGACAACGTGATTACAGGTACTTTTCTCGTAAATGATGTTTTTGCTAGAGTATTGTTTGATTCTGGAGCAGATAAGTCCTTTGTAGATAATAAGTTTTGTGAGTTGTTGAAATTGCCTGTAAAACCCTTAAGTGTGAAATATGAGGTGGAATTAGCTGATGGAACCATAGAAACCGCCTCGACTGTTTTAGATGGATGTGTTATATCCATTAGGAATCACTCTTTTCCTTTATCCTTACTCCCCTTTAAGCTAGCCGGCTTTGACATAGTGATAGGCATGGATTGGTTATCGCATAACCAAGACCAGATTGTGTGCAATAGAAAGCAAGTAGTAGTCAAAACTCCGTCTGGTGAGTCACTCACCATCCAAGGAGATACCCAGCATGGATTGCCTGAGCAAGTGACTATGCTCAAGGCATCCAGATGTTTGCAGAAGGGTTGTGTCATTTATATGGCACAAGTTACTATAGACAAGCCAAAGCCCAAGATTGAAGACATCCCTGTCATTTCAGAATATCCTGAAGTTTTTCCCGAAGAACTACCTGGTTTACCACTAGATAGGCAAGTGGAATTCCGAATTGACATCATTCCGGGTGCAGCACCAGTAGCGAGAGCGCCTTATAGGTTAGCACCAACGGAGATGAAGGAGTTAAGGACGCAATTAGATGATCTGCTAGCCAAAGGTTTTATTAGACCTAGTTCGTCTCCTTGGGGAGCGCCGATATTGTTTGTCAAAAAGAAGGATGGGTCGATGCGTCTGTGCATCAATTACCGTGAGCTGAATAAAGTCACTATCAAGAACAGGTATCCTTTGCCCAAGATCGACGATCTGTTCGATCAATTACAAGGGGCAAGCTACTTTTCCAAGATCGACTTGAGGTCAGGCTATCATCTGTTGAAGGTCAAGGATGAAGATGTGCACAAGACTGCATTTAGGACTCGTTATGGTCATTACGAGTTCCTAGTGATGCCTTTTGGGCTCACTAATGCACCGGCCGCATTCATGGATCTCATGAATCGCGTCTGTAAACCTTACTTGGACAAATTCGTCATCGTCTTTATTGACGACATCCTTATTTACTCGAAGAACTAAGCTGACCACAAGAAACACCTTCGTTGTATTCTTAAACTTCTACATCATGAGAAACTCTATGCCAAATTTTCGAAGTGCGAGTTTTGGCTTCGAGAAGTCCAATTCCTTGGACATGTGGTAAGTGAGCGTGGTATCCAAGTGGATCCCGCTAAGGTAGAAGCAGTTATGAATTGGCAAGAGCCGAAGACACCTACTGAGATTCGTAGCTTCATGGGTTTAGCAGGATATTATAGGCGTTTTATCGAAAACTTTTCAAGGATTGCTGCGCCCCTAACTTCGTTGACACGTAAGAAGGTTAAGTTTGATTGGGGCCCTAAGCAGCAGGAATCCTTTGACATTTTGAAGAAAAAGTTGAGCAATGCACCAGTATTAACATTGCCCGATGGTATGGAAGAATTTGTGGTGTATTGTGACGCATCACACACTGGTATGGGCTGTGTACTCATGCAGAAAGGCAAGGTTATTGCCTATGCTTCACGACAGTTAAAGGTACACGAGAAGAACTACACCACCCACGACTTGGAGCTGGGTGCCGTTGTATTTGCATTGAAACTATGGAGGCATTACTTATATGGAACCAAGTGTGTGATCTATTCAGATCACAAGAGCCTTCAACATTTGTTCAATCAGAAGGACTTGAACATGCGACAAAGACAATGGATGGAAACTCTAAATGATTATGATTGTGAGATAAAATACCATCCAGGCAAGGCAAATGTAGTTGATGACGCCTTAGCAGAAAAGAAAGAGTAAAGCCGATAAGAATCAATGCTAAGCGCATTGAAATAAGGAATAGTTTGAACGAAAGGGTGCTAGCCGTACAGAAGGAAGCTGTGCTGGAAGCTAACTATCCTGAAGAAAAACTGGGAGTAACTGAGGAGCAGTTATCCCATGACAAGGACGGAATGCTAAGATTGAATGGACGAATATGGGTTCCAGTTTATGGAGGACTTCGGGATGTTATCCTCCAGGAAGCCCACAGTTCCAAATATTCTGTTCATCCTGGGGCTGACAAGATGTACTAGGATCTAAAGGCAAACTACTGGTGGATTGGTTTTAAAAAGTCTGTAGCTGCCTATGTAGCAAAATGTTTGACTTGTGCGCAAGTCAAAGCAGAGCACCAGAAGCCGTCAGGCTTGTTACAACAACCTGAAATTCCCACATGGAAGTGGGAGATGGTGACAATGGATTTCATCACCAAGTTGCCAAAGACGAGGAAGGGAAACGATACTATATGGGTCATAGTAGATAGACTGACCAAGTCAGCACATTTCTTACCCATTAAGGAAACTTACAGCTCAGACATGTTAGCTCAATTGTACGTGGATAAAATTGTAGCATTGCATGGCGTACCATTGTCAATTATCTCGGATAGAGATACGAGATACACCTCTCATTTTTGGAAAAGTTTCTAACAGTCTCTGGGCACGCGCTTAAATTTTAGTACGGCTTACCACCCACAGACAGATGGACAGAGTGAGCGTACTATCCAAACATTGGAAGACATGCTTCGTGCATGTGTGATTGATTTAGGAGGCAGTTAGGATAAGCATCTGCCATTGGTCGAGTTCTCCTATAACAATAGCTACCATACTAGTATTAAGGCTGCGCCTTTTGAGGCATTATATGGTAGAAAATGCGGAACACCCATTTGTTGGGCGGAAGTAGGAGAAGTTCAATTATCAGGACCAGATTTGGTTTTTGAAACGACGGACAAGATTGTCCAGATTCACGATCGTTTGAAAGCTGCCAGGGATATGCAGAAAAGCTATGCGGATCCAAAGCGTAAGTCTTTTCACTTCGAAGTAGGTGACAAGGTATTGCTTAAAGTATCACCCTGGAAAGGGGTGATGCGATTTGGTAAGAAAGGCAAGCTAAGCCGGAGATACATAGGACCTTTCGAGGTTATCGAACGTGTCGGGTCAGTTGCTTATAAGTTAAACTTGCCTGAAGAGCTCAGTGCAATACATAATGTTTTTCACATCTGTAATCTGCAGAAGTGTTTCGCTGATGAATCACTGGTAATACCGCATACAGATGTACATATAGATGAGAGCTTGAAATTCGTGGAGAAACCACTGTCAATTGAGGATCGACAGGTGAAGAAGCTTCGAAGGAAACATGTGCCTATTGTTAAGGTCAAATGGGATGCCCGTAGAGGTCCCGAATACACATGGGAGGTAGAATCCACGATGAAAGAAAAATACCCTCATTTGTTTCAGTAAATCTCAAGGTCGAGATTTCTTTTAAGGGGGTGAGGATGTAACACCTCGAAAATTTACGTCCAATAATGTATTGACACGTGTCATAGGCTATGAATATGTGAAAGAGCACTTTAGAGGGACTAAAGTTGACAAACAGTGAAACTATGTGGACATAAGGGTCCAAAGTGTCAACAATGGATAAATAGGCCCTACAATAACCCTACATGGTGTTTATAATCTTAAATGAATAAATCATGGATCATACGAAGCGGAAAATGAAAGAAAGTGAGGAATTACAAACTACAGGGGCTAAATGTGTCAACATGTTGAAAGTATACCTCTGAGTGATCTTTTGGCAAACCCGAAGCTTTGTAATGATAAAATATACTCACTAGAATATGTGGAAAAAATTTCATAAAGTTTCGTTGTCGTATGAGAAAGTTATGATCAAAACCGTGCACGAAGGGTTAAATACGTTAACGTTGAATTTCGTGACTTTTCGGGTAAGCACAAAGTTAACCAAGGACTTTACCATGTTTGTAAATGTCCCAAGGCCCTTAAAAGTCAGGTTTAGGGTCAAGAGTGCAAAATAAATAGCCAAAACCACGTATCAAATGACAAGGACCAAATTGTAAAACATTGAAAACTTGTTTGGCTGGTTAACGACTTATACGCGGCCCGCGTAAGGCCTGTCGCGGCCCGCCTACAAGCTGCCAGCGACAAAATCAGCGACCAGCTGCCAGTTCATGTCTGATTTCGAGTTGTTAACAGCTGGATCCGATACCTGAGCCTCACCAATGGATGTACATGCATTTAGGGGCACTTGGACTCATCCTAGAACATTTGTAGACTCTTGTGGCAGCCTCACATGAGATCAAACTAGTTATAAAAGATCATTGAAGTTGCAAACCTTGAACACTTGCATTCACAAAATTCACAAGACAACTTCTGGAGCTCTCTGGACGTCAAGCCAACTTCCTAGTGATCTCTAAGCTTAATTAGGACTCTTGTAAGTGTTCATAACTCTTTCAAATTCGTTCTAGCTTAGTTAATTAAGCAAAAGTCAAACCATCGTAATTTAAGTTTGACCTTGCGATTAAACGAAATTTGCTCAGTCATTTCTCGAATTGAAAGTACCTACAAGTTGGTATTTATGTGGGTAACAAACCCTTAAAAGGGTACTTTCAGATTCCTACTCTAACTATGTTAATTGTCGAGTCAAAGCTTGTTTCAAAAAGTCAACAAAATTATTATTTGCAAATTTAAGCATGATTAGCAATGTAGGGTACATGCAACCTGTTTGATCATTAAAATATCATGGTAATTAATGTAAGAACATGTCTCAACATGTTCAACTCGACAATTTTCAGTATAAACCCGGATCGAACCCGAAAGTCGCATATTTTGACTTTTGCGTTGACTATCAGTTCTGATCTGTTCATGCATGTTTGAGGTCTGTCTTTGAGCTTATTTTGGACCAGGTTTCATATATGTATAACTCTCTGAGATTGTACAACTTGGTTCAATACCTATCCGATTCATATGCATGTTTCCGATTTATGCTTAAATATGACTATTATACCCTTTTGACTATAAAACGTGATTTTTGAAAAAGTGAAAGAGTAGAAACATTTGTTACTGATTTATAAACTTGCACCTAAAATTTGATATCAGTTTGAGGTCTAGATTAAGAGTTATGTTCGTTGTCGTAATTTGAAAGCTTTATGTTAATTAATTAGCGTAATTAGCATATAACCTATTTAAACCCACTTTTTAATATCAAACTTTTTACCCACTGTTATAATATAATATTTTGGGATTTTTAAAGATTTTTATTTAATTTTTGGCTGAGCATAACATAGGTGTCTAAGTTTAATTCGGTTAATACCGATTTTGCCCTTTTAAGCCATAAAATGAGTTTTACAAATCCTTTTGACCCCAAACCTTTTTCTACTGATTTTATTTGATAAATAAAATATTTTGAGAATTCTGGAATTATAAAAATATCAACTTTCCTTTACAAACCCGGAAACGGCTCCAAATCGCCTTTTTAAGCGTTTTTAACGCATAGTATGTACTATAACCATATTAAACATATAAGGTTGATACCTACTGATGTTTTTAGTATATTTTTATAAAATAACAGTAAGTACAAGTTTTTGAACTCATGTTTCAAATTTTGACCTTTTATGTCACACCCCTTTCTAAGGCGGAAGCACGAGGTGTGATCATGAAAGGTTCTCATTGCATACGAAGAGTAAACATGCTACATGCTCGTAAAAATAACATTCAAATACCATAGTTTGAAAACATTCGTTAGCGTTTACATCGCTAGACAGCATAAAGACATTGTCTCAAAAGTTTACAACTTTATTTAAAGTTAAACACAAGCGACATCCACGAGCATAAGCAAAACCGCGCGCACATCCATCCTAGTTACCTGAAATACATGTGAGTTTTTGGAAAAACGTCAACATAAAGTTGGTGTGAATTCATGCAGTTTTGTGTTGAACACGTTTGTATACTTTGTATGAAAACATAACGAGTATCTTGTGAAAATAAAGTATTCTTGTAGTGTAAACCGAATAAAGTATTCTTGTGGTATAAACCAAATAATGTATTCTTGTATAAATAAAGTATTCTTGTGGTGTAAACCAAATAAAGTATTCTTGTGGTATAAACCAAATAATGTATTCTTGTGTAAATAAAGTATTCTTGTGGTGTAAACCAAATAAAGTATTCTTGTGGTATAAACCAAATAATGTATTCTTGTGTAAATAAAGTATTCTTGTGGTGTAAACCAAATAAAGTATTCTTGTGGTATAAACCAAATAATGTATTCTTGTGTAAATAAAGTATTCTTGTGGTGTAAACCAAATAAAGTATTCTTGTGTACGAACTTCGTACAAATAAAGTATTCTTGTGTAGTTAATGGGTTGCAAGGCCATTAACATGTGACACAACATAGGAAGTCACCAAACCATAGGCATTTTTCTAGTTGTCGATTCACGACGGAGACACAAAAACACTCCTCGGTACTAGTGGTCACCAAGAGTGGGGCTGCCCGAGTACCCGTTAGATCTAACCTTTTGTTCTGCGGTCTAAGTATGTACACGATTAATGATGCTTATGGTACCCTATTCGTGACACTATTTCTCGTTTATGATACCAAGTACCAATTCCCGTTTATTACACCAAGTATCAATTCTCGTTTATTATATCAAGTATCAATTCTCGTTTATTATACCCAGTATCAATTCTCGTTTATTATACCACGTAACATGTATTTCACCCCCGAATTTATAAACTGAAAACAGTTAAGAGAAAAGGGGGAGCATGAACTCACAACTTTGCGTTCCTAGCGTCGTAAACTCCACCGGATTTGCTTAATTAACGTCGTAACCTATACGCGTTTTCTTAACGTTAGTCACTAGACTTGTGTCGCACAAGTACAGTCACTCTCTTTTGTGTATATATTCTTGTGTTAAAAATATTCCATATTTTTAACTACGTATCTTACTTATATTATTTTCTTCAAAAATAAATATAAGTCTTTTGTGTTTTGCACTTTGCACCCGAATCATGTATCTTGTGTTTTGTATGTGTATTTCTATATTTCTACTCCTCATGAGTATTTAGTGTATTTCTAAGTCTTAATACACTAGCACATATAACACATACTATATACACTTAGCACAAAATTTGGTGATAAAATAATATATATTTTTCTCTCAAAAATATATACTTATTATCCATTTTTATTCTTCAAGAAATCACCATTTCTTATCATCAAAAGTTAGGGAAACCTTGTTAATGCTTTTAAACACATTTTTAGGGAATAAGTTTCTCAAAAACTTACATTTTTCTAAGTGTCAAAATTTATAAAAATTTTGACAGAGTTTCCCCTAAAAATGGAGGTTTCCCACGTTTTCAAAACGTGTGTTTATTTTCTTTTAAATCATCATCAATCATCAATAATCAGCAACAACAATTATCAACAATAATCACTACTTTTCCCCACTTCATGAACTTGGATATTTACCAAGATTGTGTAGTAACTTACTAGCATATTTAGTAAGTCTTGTTATCTTTAAAAATAAGTTTAATTTCTTAAAAACTTTATTTTTAAAGAATATGAAGTTTTACAACTTCTAGTCGGTTTTTACGAAAATTATTTCTTTGTTATAATCTCTGTTACACAAGTATCCATACACTTGTTTGTTCACAAAAACTACTTTTGTTTGTGTAAGACCCGGTTTAGAACATGTGATTTCTTGGACACTTGGTCCTTTGAAAATACCGCTTGTAGATACGTAGATCTACTAGTTTTAAACATAATTTCACAAGTTAAATTGCTTTTACACAACAAAATGCTCTTACACAAGTCCATGTCTCATGTGTGGTAGAGTTTCACCTTTTAACCCTTATTACTTCTAAAATAGCTTTATGTTAAGATCCAAGATCATGACTAAACCGGGTTAAATGATGATCCGAGCTACCACAACATAGATCGGGTCCAAATATTCACACAAATCAATTACTACAACTTTTACACAACACAAGAGCTATTAACCACCATTTTTCATACTTTTAGTAGACTTTAATGCTTCAACTTGTAAGATTCCGAGTTTTAACCGACAAAAATTCTTTTAACCACTTTAGATAAGTTCAAGAAGGTGTTTTAAGCATTATACCTCTAGCTCAAGGCTAGGGAAGAATCTAAGCACAAATCGAGTGGATAAAAGCAAATGGTGAAGGTCCTTCAAGATCCGCTTGCACCGAGCTTCGTTATTGACCTTCTTACACCTTAATATCACCTTGGAATGGATGATATGAAGCTTGAAATGGATGTGTGGTTGTGGGGGTTGGAGCCGTGAGCAATGGAGGGAAAGAGAGAAGGTTTTGTGAGGTTGATGATGAGTGAGAATGAAGGGGCATGAACTTGTGTATTAATTTATAATCCTCCAACATGTCAAGGCCCAATGTGTAATGTGTTAGGAATGGGGAGACAAGATCCACTAAAATATCAATACAAAATCCTCACATGGGGATCCCACATAACCGGCCCTTAGATGGGGGGGGGGGGGGGTCTAGTTACATTCCAACTCCAAGTTACATGATTTAGTTACATGATAAATGTTAATTTTAATGTTAAGTGTATTATATAATATACAGTGTGTTAGGGTGTACGGGGACCCTAACTAGCTTAGAAAAATAAAAACAATGCTTCTAGCATTATTTTGGTGTTCCGGGTATTGTCCGGTTGTTCGGTTAGATACCGATTCGTTAAGGTGCTAAATTACACCTTTTAGTGTCTAATAAGTGTCTTTGTGTAACACTATCGGTTCCCAACACTTAGGGAAATATTCTGGATAATAAAACGACATTTCTGCATAATATTTATATGTCTAAATGCTGAATTATTGCTGATTTGTATAAATTCTGCACTTAAAGTGCGTTTCGGGTGCTTTTTAGTGCTTATTTTTGCTTTCGTATTGCATATATATTAAACCCTTGTATGTACTCTTGGGTTTTAATGCATTCTTGTCGTCGGACCTACACCTAGGCCTCTATTTTAATGTCTGACTGCTTTCTGCAGTTCTGTTGACACAGTGTGTCTTACCGGTGAGTTTACTATTATTCTGACGCAACGCTCTCGTTTATGCATAAAGCAATATTTTGTAGTATACAACATGCATGAATTCACTTGTTCAATCATTTTCTCAGACATTGCTGACAATTAAACTCATAATTGCAGTCATTAAGCAATAATCAATGTGTACGGAAATTACCGGTTTGGGCCAGTTGTCACAGTCTCCCCCCGTTAAAAGAATTTCGTCCCGAAATTCAGACTGAACTAACTCTCGCTGGAGTCTTCTTGAATAGGTGGGGATACTTTTTCTTGAACTGGTCTTCACGTTCCCATGTGTACTCGGGTCCGTGCTTAGAGCTCCAACGTACTTTAACAAGTTTCACACTGCTCCTCCTGGTCTTGTTGACTTTCCAGTCAGTAACCTCAACGGGTTTTTCTGTAAATCGGAGGGCTTCATCAATATGCACTTCATCCAACGGGATGGTCACGTTTTCTTGCGTTAGACTCTTCTTCAGGTTGGATACATGAAACGTATCATGTACTCCATTAAGTTCTGCCGGTAATTCCAACTTGTATGCCACGGTACCAATTCTTCTCAATATTCTGAATGGTCCGATGTATCGTGGATTCAACTTTCCACGCTTTCCAAATCTGACTACGCCCTTCCATGGTGAGACTTTTAACAACACTTTGTCTCCCACTTCGAAATCTACCGATTTTCTATTTGGATCCGCGTAGCTCTTTTGTCGCTCTCGAGCCGCCTTAATGCGTTCTCGAATCTGCGCAATCTTGTCGGTTGTCTCTTGCACAAGTTCAGGACCAACCATACGTTTATCTCCGGCATCTGCCCAACATAAGGGCGATCGGCATTTGCGGCCATACAGAGCTTCGAACGGCGCGACTTTTATGCTTGTATGATAACTGTTATTGTAGGAAAACTCAACTAAAGGTAGATGAGTATCCCAGCTGCCGCCTAGATCCATGACACATGCGCGAAGCATATCTTCTAATGTTTGTATAGTCCGTTCGCTCTGGCCGTCTGTTTGTGGATGGAATGCCGTGCTTAGATCTAACTGAGATCCAAAGGCTTCCTGAAATGATTGCCAGATTCTTGAGACAAAGCGTCCATCTCTGTCTGAAATGATTGAGATTGGCACTCCATGACGTGCCACAATTTCTCTTAAGTATATCTCAGCAAGCTTTCCAGTGCTGTCTTTTTCTCGGATCGGTAGGAAGTGCGCAGACTTCGTCAATCGATCAACTATTACCCATATCATATCGTGCCCTCTCGGGGTCCTGGGTAATTTCGTTATGAAGTCCATCGAGATTTGTTCCCACTTCCACACGGGAATCTCTGGTTGTTGTAGTAGGCCGGACGGTTTCTGATATTCGGCCTTAACCTTCGCACAGGTTAGGCATTTTCCAACATAAACAGCAACGTCGCTTTTGAGTCTCGGCCACCAATAGTACTCTTTCAAGTCTTGGTACATCTTGTCCGATCCTGGATGGATCGAATATCTCGATTTGTGGGCTTCATTAAGGATGACCTCACGTATGCCACCACAGAGTGGAACCCAGATACGCTTCTTGAAGTATAAGGCTCCCTCTTCATTTGGCACCATGTAATTCAATGCACCCCGGAGGTATTCAGCTTTACGGTTCTCTTCTTTAAGAGCTTCTTGTTGCGCATCCCGAATGCGCGCAGTGAGGTTCGTTCGAATCGTCATTTCCAATGCTCGAACCCTTAGGGTCTTAACCCTTTCCTTTCGGCTCAACGCGTCTGCTACAACGTTTGCCTTTCCAGGATGGTACTTAATCTCACAGTCATAATCATTCAGCAGCTCGACCCAACGTCGCTGGCGCATATTTAATTCCTTCTGATCAAATATGCGTTGTAAGCTTTTGTGATCTGTGAAGATTGTACATCGAGTACCATATAGATAATGTCGCCAAATCTTCAAGGCGAATACCACTGCACCCAGCTCCAAGTCGTGAGTGGTATAATTTCTCTCGTGAACCTTCAGTTGTCTTGAAGCGTAAGCGATGACTTTTTGGCGTTGCATGAGCACGCAACCCAAGCCTTGTCGTGAGGCGTCGCAGTATACTACGAAGTCTTCAGTGCCTTCGGGTAACGATAGTATCGGTGCATCGCAGAGCTTGTTCTTAAGTAGCTGAAAGGCTTCTTCTTGTTTGTGACCCCAGTCGTACTTCTTGTCCTTCTGTGTCAGGGTCGTTAGCGGTTGAGCTATCTTCGAGAAATTCTCAATGAATCGCCGATAATAGCCCGCTAAGCCCAAAAATTGTCGAACTTCAGTTGGGGTCTTGGGAGCTTCCCAATTCTTTATTGCTTCAATCTTGGACGGGTCTACATGAATGCCTCTCTCATTCACCACGTGACCAAGAAATTGTACTTCGCGAATCCAGAATTCGCATTTCGAGAACTTTGCATAAAGTTTCTCTTTCTTCAGTAGTTCCAAGATGGTTCTGAGATGTTGCTCATGTTCTTCTTTCGTTCGCGAGTAAATCAGGATATCGTCGATAAATACAATCACGAATTTATCGAGATATGGTTTGCATACGCGGTTCATCAGATCCATAAAGACCGCTGGTGCATTCGTCAGTCCAAACGGCATCACAAGAAATTCGTAGTGCCCATAGCGCGTTCTGAATGCAGTCTTTGGCACGCTTTCTTCTTGGATTCTCAGCTGATGGTATCCAGATCGAAGGTCGATCTTGGAATAGTAGCTCGATCCTTGCAGTTGATCAAATAGATCATCAATCCTTGGTAGCGGATACCGATTCTTGATTGTGAGCTTGTTCAGTTCCCTGTAATCGATACACATCCGCAGTGTTCCATCCTTCTTCTTCACGAATAATATTGGAGCTCCCCAGGGTGAGAAGCTTGGCCTTATGAATCCTTTATCCAACAACTCCTGGAGTTGTGTAGATAATTCTTGCATTTCGGATGGTGCAAGTCGATAGGGTGCCTTGGCTACAGGAGCAGCTCCTGGAACCAAGTCTATACGGAACTCGACTTGTCGTTGCGGAGGTAGTCCTGGCAGATCTTCCGGGAACACATCAGGAAATTCCTTCACCACAGGAATGTCTTCGAGTTTCGGCTCCACAGCCTTCTTGTCTATAACGTGTGCTAGGAAAGCGACACATCCTTTCCTCAAGCACTTCTGTGCCTTCATACAACTGATGATTCGAAGAGGCGCGTCTCGTTTTTCTCCATGCACGATGAGAGTTTCACCATTCGCTAAAGGGATGCGAATGATTTTCTCATGACAAATAACTTCAGCTCTGTTCTTGGACAACCAGTCCATTCCGACTACTACATCGAAGCTACCAAATTGAATAGGTAAGAGATCGATGCTAAAATTCCGTTCGCCAATTTCTAGTGTGCAGCCTCTAACAACTTCGCCCGACTCAACAAGTTTACCATTGGCTAGTTCTATGGAATAATGAATTTCTAATCTACTAGATTCTATTCCGAGTATGCGTTTAAATTCCACAGACATGAAGCTATAATCGGCGCCAGTGTCGAATAATATGGATGCAAAGTGATTGTTAATGAGAAACGTACCGGTGACCACGTTAGGGTCCTCGCGTGCGTCTCTTGCTCCGATCACAAATGCTCGAGCCGGAGCGTTGTTTCTCTCTGGGCAGTTCTTCATGAAATGATCATTGCTTCCACACTTGAAGCATCCTTGCCCTTTCCCGTTGCCATTCTTGTTACCAGCACCGTTCCCATTTCGGTTCTTTCCTTTACTCCAACAATCCTCAGCATAGTGACCCAACTTTCCACACTTATCGCATTTTGGAACGCGACAAACCCCTTCGTGGTGACGCTTGCAATTGTTGCAAAGGGGCCGAGTGCCCAGGTACCTCTTGGCAGGAGCGTCATTCATGGCTGCAAGAGATTTCGCCCCCTGCGGCGGGTTAGTGTCACGCTTCTTGTTGGAACCCCTGTTGTTACGAGTTGCTTGACTCAGGTTTGCATGTTTTCTTTTCTTGTCACCGGACAACTCAGCATGTGTCTCGGTATTTTCTGTTGGGTTCAGTGAGAGCTTCTTCATACGAACACAATCTTCAGTCAGGCTAACAGCCAGAGTTACAGCCTCGGTGATTGTTTGTGGTTTGGCCGCCGTTACCATGCCACGAAATTCTGAGGCCAGTCCCCAAATGTAGCGTTCCACACGCTTAAATTCAGGAGTCACCATGTAGGGAAGCACTCTAGACAGATCGTGGAACCTTCGAGTATAACCATTTATGTCAGCACCTTCCATGGTCAGGTGCCAGAACTCTGTCTCCAGCCTTTGGAGTTCGGCACGAGAGCAGTACTTCTCTCTCATCCTTTACTTCAGTTCCTCCCAAGTTAGGCCATAAGCGGCATCATCACCCAAGGTTTGGGCTTGTAGGTTCCACCAAGTCAGAGCTTCATCGACGAATAACCCAGTAGCAAAAGTGACTTGTTGATCCGCGGTACACTTGCTCATGCGGAAAGTAGCTTCAGTCTTCTCCGTCCAGCGCACAAATGCTACTGCACCTCCTGTGCCGTCATAGTTTATCGGCTTGCAGTCGAGGAACTGCTTGAAAGTGCAGCCTGGAATTGATTCAACCAATTCACATGTGAGCAATCGAAGAAATAATGAAACAAAGACCGTTCATAAATTTCCTCATGCTTAGTATAGTGTCTCAAGATTACCTTGAGCTGCATTGCCTCCAGACGAATCTCCATTCCCATTACGCCTAGCGTTGCTTGGTCCTCCACTGTCTTGAGTTCGGTTCGCCTCGTACTGGGCGATAGCAGCGGAGATCCTTTCCTCTAGCAAAGCGTTCAGCTCTTCAGCAGTTCTTGGCAGTGGGGGAGGTGGAGGTTGATCATCATTGCGAGCATTCACAGTTTTCCTGGGTGCCATGTTCTGACAGAACATAACACAACAGGGTTAGACATTTGTTTGATATCGTCACACTAGACTGTAGTATCATATATATTCACAGGCATATACCACATAAGTGACGTCAAACAATTATTACTCTAGCAGAGTACTTAGTAGGCTTGCACTGAGGGAATCTACACGTGACAAGACTTGCTGTGATTTCTGTGCACTGAATTCCATAATTACGTATGCATCCATAATTACGTAACTCCTTGCACAGTCCGCACAGTTCGTTTCATCCTCGTATTTCTTCCTTCAGATGGGCCATTGCTTTCAGGTAAAGTCACGTATACTTGTAATTGCAAGTAATTTCTAGTCAACGACAAGTGCTACTCAAGTGCACTCTAAGTCTCGTAGTGTCTTTTCTAGACTCATGTAGGCAGTTTCAGGTAGTGGATGTCGCGGGACGTTTTATGCAATGAAAACTCTTTGAAAATTGTTTTCGTGAATGGATCCTAGAGATTGTAGACTAGACTCGAGAATGAATCCTGGTTCACTACAATCGCAGCTCTGATACCAATCTGTCACACCCCTTTCTAAGGCGGAAGCACGAGGTGTGATCATGAAAGGTTCTCATTGCATACGAAGAGTAAACATGCTACATGCTCGTAAAAATAACATTCAAATACCATAGTTTGAAAACATTCGTTAGCGTTTACATCGCTAGACAGCATAAAGACATTGTCTCAAAAGTTTACAACTTTATTTAAAGTTAAACACAAGCGACATCCACGAGCATAAGCAAAACCGCGCGCACATCCATCCTAGTTACCTGAAATACATGTGAGTTTTTGGAAAAACGTCAACATAAAGTTGGTGTGAATTCATGCAGTTTTGTGTTGAACACGTTTGTATACTTTGTATGAAAACATAACGAGTATCTTGTGAAAATAAAGTATTCTTGTAGTGTAAACCGAATAAAGTATTCTTGTGGTATAAACCAAATAATGTATTCTTGTATAAATAAAGTATTCTTGTGGTGTAAACCAAATAAAGTATTCTTGTGGTATAAACCAAATAATGTATTCTTGTGTAAATAAAGTATTCTTGTGGTGTAAACCAAATAAAGTATTCTTGTGGTATAAACCAAATAATGTATTCTTGTGTAAATAAAGTATTCTTGTGGTGTAAACCAAATAAAGTATTCTTGTGGTATAAACCAAATA
Source organism: Helianthus tuberosus (assembly GCA_030545235.1). Lineage (NCBI taxonomy): Eukaryota > Viridiplantae > Streptophyta > Magnoliopsida > Asterales > Asteraceae > Helianthus > Helianthus tuberosus. Next base: position 27,277 of record JARYGA010033562.1, read on the forward strand.
ATGTATTCTTGTGTAAATAAAGTATTCTTGTGGTGTAAACCAAATAAAGTATTCTTGTGTACGAACTTCGTACAAATAAAGTATTCTTGTGTAGTTAATGGGTTGCAAGGCCATTAACATGTGACACAACATAGGAAGTCACCAAACCATAGGCATTTTTCTAGTTGTCGATTCACGACGGAGACACAAAAACACTCCTCGGTACTAGTGGTCACCAAGAGTGGGGCTGCCCGAGTACCCGTTAGATCTAACCTTTTGTTCTGCGGTCTAAGTATGTACACGATTAATGGTGCTTATGGTACCCTATTCGTGACACTATTTCTCGTTTATGATACCAAGTACCAATTCCCGTTTATTACACCAAGTATCAATTCTCGTTTATTATATCAAGTATCAATTCTCGTTTATTATACCCAGTATCAATTCTCGTTTATTATACCACGTAACATGTATTTCACCCCCGAAGTTATAAACTGAAAACAGTTAAGAGAAAAGGGGGAGCATGAACTCACAACTTTGCGTTCCTAGCGTCGTAAACTCCACCGGATTTGCTTAATTAACGTCGTAACCTATACGCGTTTTCTTAACGTTAGTCACTAGACTTGTGTCGCACAAGTACAGTCACTCTCTTTTGTGTATATATTCTTGTGTTAAAAATATTCCATATTTTTAACTACGTATCTTACTTATATTATTTTCTTCAAAAATAAATATAAGTCTTTTGTGTTTTGCACTTTGCACCCGAATCATGTATCTTGTGTTTTGTATGTGTATTTCTATATTTCTACTCCTCATGAGTATTTAGTGTATTTCTAAGTCTTAATACACTAGCACATATAACACATACTATATACACTTAGCACAAAATTTGGTGATAAAATAATATATATTTTTCTCTCAAAAATATATACTTATTATCCATTTTTATTCTTCAAGAAATCACCATTTCTTATCATCAAAAGTTAGGGAAACCTTGTTAATGCTTTTAAACACATTTTTAGGGAATAAGTTTCTCAAAAACTTACATTTTTCTAAGTGTCAAAATTTATAAAAATTTTGACAGAGTTTCCCCTAAAAATGGAGGTTTCCCACGTTTTCAAAACGTGTGTTTATTTTCTTTTAAATCATCATCAATCATCAATAATCAGCAACAACAATTATCAACAATAATCACTACTTTTCCCCACTTCATGAACTTGGATATTTACCAAGATTGTGTAGTAACTTACTAGCATATTTAGTAAGTCTTGTTATCTTTAAAAATAAGTTTAATTTCTTAAAAACTTTATTTTTAAAGAATATGAAGTTTTACAACTTCTAGTCGGTTTTTACGAAAATTATTTCTTTGTTATAATCTCTGTTACACAAGTATCCATACACTTGTTTGTTCACAAAAACTACTTTTGTTTGTGTAAGACCCGGTTTAGAACATGTGATTTCTTGGACACTTGGTCCTTTGAAAATACCGCTTGTAGATACGTAGATCTACTAGTTTTAAACATAATTTCACAAGTTAAATTGCTTTTACACAACAAAATGCTCTTACACAAGTCCATGTCTCATGTGTGGTAGAGTTTCACCTTTTAACCCTTATTACTTCTAAAATAGCTTTATGTTAAGATCCAAGATCATGACTAAACCGGGTTAAATGATGATCCGAGCTACCACAACATAGATCGGGTCCAAATATTCACACAAATCAATTACTACAACTTTTACACAACACAAGAGCTATTAACCACCATTTTTCATACTTTTAGTAGACTTTAATGCTTCAACTTGTAAGATTCCGAGTTTTAACCGACAAAAATTCTTTTAACCACTTTAGATAAGTTCAAGAAGGTGTTTTAAGCATTATACCTCTAGCTCAAGGCTAGGGAAGAATCTAAGCACAAATCGAGTGGATAAAAGCAAATGGTGAAGGTCCTTCAAGATCCGCTTGCACCGAGCTTCGTTATTGACCTTCTTACACCTTAATATCACCTTGGAATGGATGATATGAAGCTTGAAATGGATGTGTGGTTGTGGGGGTTGGAGCCGTGAGCAATGGAGGGAAAGAGAGAAGGTTTTGTGAGGTTGATGATGAGTGAGAATGAAGGGGCATGAACTTGTGTATTAATTTATAATCCTCCAACATGTCAAGGCCCAATGTGTAATGTGTTAGGAATGGGGAGACAAGATCCACTAAAATATCAATACAAAATCCTCACATGGGGATCCCACATAACCGGCCCTTAGATGGGGGGGGGGGGGGGTCTAGTTACATTCCAACTCCAAGTTACATGATTTAGTTACATGATAAATGTTAATTTTAATGTTAAGTGTATTATATAATATACAGTGTGTTAGGGTATACGGGGACCCTAACTAGCTTAGAAAAATAAAAACAATGCTTCTAGCATTATTTTGGTGTTCCGGGTATTGTCCGGTTGTTCGGTTAGATACCGATTCGTTAAGGTGCTAAATTACACCTTTTAGTGTCTAATAAGTGTCTTTGTGTAACACTATCGGTTCCCAACACTTAGGGAAATATTCTGGATAATAAAACGACATTTCTGCATAATATTTATATGTCTAAATGCTGAATTATTGCTGATTTGTATAAATTCTGCACTTAAAGTGCGTTTCGGGTGCTTTTTAGTGCTTATTTTTGCTTTCGTATTGCATATATATTAAACCCTTGTATGTACTCTTGGGTTTTAATGCATTCTTGTCGTCGGACCTACACCTAGGCCTCTATTTTAATGTCTGACTGCTTTCTGCAGTTCTGTTGACACAGTGTGTCTTACCGGTGAGTTTACTATTATTCTGACGCAACGCTCTCGTTTATGCATAAAGCAATATTTTGTAGTATACAACATGCATGAATTCACTTGTTCAATCATTTGCTCAGACATTGCTGACAATTAAACTCATAATTGCAGTCATTAAGCAATAATCAATGTGTACGGAAATTACCGGTTTGGGCCAGTTGTCACATTTTAAGCCCTTGTGAAATTACCAAAATACCCCTAAGGTGCATAGTTTGGTTTTAAATGATAAGTTTCACATATGGGTCATACCCTACTGTTATAACATGTTAAATTAAATATATTTACTATATAAACCAGACCTGTAACTCAGATTTCCAATTAAACTCTTTTATAATCTTTTAAATTACCAAAATGCCCTTATGAGGCATAAATTGTGTTTAAATCCGTTTTGGGCATAATAGAAGATATCTTACTGATGTTATAACATATTTAAGGCATACTAACTCAGGGAACTTGCATATGACTCTTTTGGTTACCCGTGACGCGCTTTTCGCGTTCGGCTCGGTTTATGTAACTAGCTTGCATAAATTGACCGAAACGGGTCAAACATTATCATTTTTGTCTCAAAATCCAGAATGTATTTAGTTTACCCATATTATACAAGTATTCAAACTTGCCGGGTCTAAATCACATTCTATCCGGTCTTCGCTTAATCGTGCGTTTGAACCGTATCGTCCTTAAAAACTAGCCGGTCTAAGCTTAAGCTTAAATAAAGACCCGTTAGAAATCTAATAGGTTATTATAAACCTTTGTTCCAGAATAAGAAGAACCAGTAAAAGCTACCTTCACTTGCTAGTTGTGATTTATACTTTACTCAGGTAAATACTTTTAACTTATTTCCCTATACGGGCTTGGGTTACGGTATATAAAATACCGCTTGATCGAGCATCAAATCTTACACCTTTGGGTGGTTAAATGAATAATTTGAACGGCTCTTTTAAACAGCCTTGTTCACTTAAAGCCTTTGGGGGGTTAATGACCATGTCCCGGATATCCTTGGCATCATCTTACGAGATGGCCACGACCTGAGCACGGGGTGTAGGCATACACCTGTCAGTGTATAACTCTATAATGTGGTGTGTCTATTGATCTTTAACCCGGACAAGATCCGGTCTACTGAACGCACAAGTAACATGTAATTCGTTCACAAGATTATATTGCATAATTATCCCAAGTTATAAAAAGGTTTTGCGCCACGTGCATTCAAATCAATTTTCAACATTTTCAAAATGAGTCAGTTAAATTGTATTTACCAGTGTAAACTGACGTATTTTCCCAAAAGGTTAAGTGCAGGTACTACACGTACTAGGCTGGCTGTCTTCTAGAGCGTCCACAATAAGTCTCGCAAGCTTAGATGACAATAAAGCTGTTGAACAATATCTTATTTTATTTTGATCCGCCTGTGGATCCGTTTCAACTAATTGTGATATTTAATATTACACTTTATTAAAGTTGAAATGAATCTATCTTTGCTTCCGCTGTGCATTTATATATTGTGTTGTTTGTCTATGATGATACCAACTACGTCACGATACTCCCCACCGGGCCCACCGGTGACACGTGGAAAATAGGGGTGTGACATTTGGTTAGTGGATTTGCTTTGTACTTATGGGGCATATTATCCAACGGTTAATCTCTAAACACGGTTATAAGTAATACATGAAGATCATCATTCTCATTATCTCACACCCACAAACACACACTACTCACTCTCCATCCTCCCCTCTTGTTCACGGCCGTGAGCCACTACCCACACCACCACCACTTTCATCCAATCTTCATCCATCACAAGGTGTTAGAATCAAGATAAGGAGGCTTGGTGGTCTTGGAGATTGAAGGACCTCTTTCATTTGCTTTTATCCATCACATTCATCATCTTTATCTTCTTTGGTTCATCCCTAGCCCTTGTGCTAGTAGTAAGCCTCTTGTAACTTGAATTTACTTCTTATTTAGTTTGTTAAAAATGATATGTGATGAAAATCATGAAGAACACTAATGAACAAGAACATAATCTTCAACATAAAGCTCAAAACCAGAAGAATATATGTTGTTTTAGTATATGTGTGATACTTGATGGTTGATTATTTGTGTTTATGATGTAAGACATCATATGAAACCTACTAGATTGTGATTAAACACATGATCTAGTAAGTTGAGGTGATGATCATGTGAAAGATCAAGATAATCATCCTTATGTGTAAACATGAACTTGAAGTATGAAGTGTTTTCTTGAATGATGAAGTATGTAACATGTTACTAGTCATAAACTTGGTTGATTTCAAAACTAGTTTTCTCAAGAAACTAAGTTAAATCACAAGATTTACATAATCATGGATTTTAAGGAAACTAACCATGTTTTTAGTGGTGAGACAAGTATAAAAATACATTGTTAACAAGAAAAATTCAAAAGAATGATTTTTAGAAAAATTATCTAGTAAGTTGTGAAAGACCAAATCTTGTAAGAAAGGGGTTTACAAACAAATAACCATATTTTTAAGGGTAACTAGGCTTACTAAAAACACTAGTAAGTTACTACAAGTTTTTATAAAAGTTCAAGTTCATGTTGTTATATAAATTGCATGATTTTGGCACTAGGTAAGTGTTGATTGAATTGTTAATTGTTTGTGTTGATTTTTAAAAGAAAATGATATGCTTTGAAAGCATGGACACCTCCATTTTTAGGGTAAACTATGGCAAAATTTTCTAAAGATTTGAATACTTAGAAAAAATATCTTTTTAACAAGTATTTACAAGTATTTTTCTAGCCATGATTTTCAAACAAACTTTTCCATTATTTTTGTTACAAAAAAATAATAATACAAATATTGGAGGTTGGTTTTTATAGATAAAAATGGCTAGATATATATTAAAGACACGTGTGTGAATATTTGTATACTTTGTGTATTAGCTATATTATTTTAGGGATAAAATAATATAACTTAACAAAATACCAAAAAATTACAATCCAAAATAATACCAAAAATCTCAAGGAATAAATATATAAGTTACACACACAATATTGGGAAACCGAACGAAAGAATGTAACTTAAAAAATATTCCGGAAAATACATTTATAAATATATTTTTGGTAAATAATATTTTTGACACAAGAAATGAAAATATGATTTTTATGAATATCACAAAGTTATACTATATTTTTTACAAGAGGAAAATATATATTTTGGCGATTAAAAATATATATGTTTTCTTGGAGTTACTAGAAAATATAATATTTTCGGGAAAAAATATATATTTTCTTGGATTACATTGTTTTTAGATAAAAATAAGTTTATATATATTTTCTAAAGTTAGACTTGAAAATATATTATTTTGGAACTACAAATATTCTTGCTAAAAGGAAAAATTATAAATAATTTTTCTACGTAATAATTCTTAAATATATATATTTTGGGAAACATATATTAGTGGACTTTTATTAAAAAGTAATATTCCGAAAAGTTTAACACAAAATTAAGTATAAAAATACTTAACAATTACAAGAAAATACGTATTCTCGTACGCATAAATACACGCTGGAATACGAATACACATGTATGAGATACCCCCCATCCTTGGGAAGGAAATGCGAGTATAAATACATGAGAAGTATTATCACAAAAAATATTGTTTTAACAATTATTCCAGAAACTAATTTAAGTTAAAATATTAATTATTTTAACAAATAAGTTATATAACTTGGAATAATATTTAAGTCAATAAAAGAAACGTAACTGAAAAACATTAATACTAAGACAAGGCACGACCCGTTCGTCTAATAGACCTTAGTACATTGTAGGTAGTCGTGTTTGCTGACGGAATTTGTGTTACGCTTATCGAAGACGCAAGACAGTTAGTTCATGTCCCCCTTTTCTCTAAACTGTTTTGTTTATTAACTTCGGGGGTGAAATACATGATATAAAATGATTACATACAATTACAATTGGTATGGTTAGCCTAGGAAAGTACAGTAGATCATGTGAATGGGTAGGCGCACACTTGAGACCATTAATCCTCGTATAAGGACCGATGGGCATGAGTGATAGATCTATTTGGGTGTAGAGAGCCCACACCCATGAGGACCAGGGTGGCCCATAGGGTGACTATGTCTTACAGCCGGAAGCCCGGTACAAATTTGCTAGGTTTGAGCCTTCCTACGCCGTCACACATACCAGTGGCCTTGCAAACCATTGGTGATCTGTTTCCTTGTTTGCTTTAATACCGGGATTTACAAACATACATACGTACACTGTTTACAAAGGTTTCATACATACATATTGTAACACCTCGTAAAATCACGTCCAATGATGCATTGACACGTGTAATAAACCCTAATGAAGTCAAACACTGAAATTGAGGGACTAATTTTTCGAAAAATCGAAAAACTTTGATTATGAAAGGACTGGAAGTGTTAACTTACCTAAAATAAGTTTCTTACGATGTTTATATTCACAAATGTGCCACTTGATGATTAAGTGTAGCCGTTTGCATAATTAATTGAAAGTTTGCGCAATAAAGGGTTAAAAGCGTCAACATGTTAATTCTTACCTCTGAGTGACCTTTTAACAAACCGGGAGCTTCATAATATTTAATTATACTCTCAGGAATGCCAAATGATGGCCGTCTAAGGTTTTTATGCCTATAAGTAAAGTTACGCGCAATTTTGCAAGTTAGAGGGACTAAAAGTGTCAATATGTTTAATTATACCTCTGAATGACCTTTTAGTGAACCCGAAGCATCGTGATGTTTAATAATATTTCCAAGAATGCCTAATATGGATTAGATGAGGCTTCAATGCTAATAAATGATGAGATGTGCAAGCTTGCGCAATAGAGGAACCTAAAGCGTCAACTTTTGAAACTACGCCATTCGGTGATCATTTAAGCAAACGGGAGCATAGTAATATTTATGTATATTCTTGGGAATGATTATATGGGCAATGGAAGTCTTAGATATCATTAATCAACAATTCGCGCTACTTTGCGCGATTAAAGGACTAATTGCGTCAAACGGCAGAAGTATGCCGATTCGTATAGTAACGGACCTTCCGGAATATGTCCATAAGTTAATTATACCCCATTTATCCTTTATATAGCTTAGATATAGGTTTAGAGGTGTTTGGTGCGCAAAAATAAACTTTTATGTCATTCAGGGACTAAAAGTGTCAAAAAAGGCACAAGTTTGCACTTTTGCGCATATCTCGCATTCTGTGTATCTCCGGACACCCAAAAATTTATGTAAGCACTAAAATATTTTATTTTAGTGATCGCCTTGATAAAATTCCACTCGTCGCGTGATTTGGACCGTTTTTAGCATCCGTCCGTGTTTCGTCGTAATTCGACGCATAACGTGACCGTACGGCCAAACGAACCGACATCCGACATGCTTTTGAACATGTTTCATATCCCATATATGTGAGCCTCATAATGGAGCCTTGAAATGAGGTTATCGGACCGTGGATGTGTCAGAAACACGTTTATATGCAAACAGGGACCGAATCTGCCAATTATGAAAATTGTTTTGCTGATCTGGGACCTGCAGGCGGGCCTCGTAAGATTGCTGAGTTACCTACGCAGGCCGCGTGGCCTGATCAGATGCAGAAACAGCTTATAATAGCCTGTTTCTTGCTGTCTTCACGTGCAAACTGGTTTCTAATACCACCAACTCGATACTAGGGGCTTGCCCACAGATTTATCAGACCTCTTGACATCTATTTTGATCAGATTACCCCTCCCGACACTTGTCGCGATCTCGTGAGGTCCCGAAAACTATATAAAGGAGCTAGTTCACTTGATACTTCACTTACATTTTCAATTCTGGAGCTCTCTGGTCATAAACAAGGATTCATTAGGCTCTCTAATCGTAATTAGGACCCTTGTAAGTGTTCATAAACCTTTCTAATTCATTCTAGCTTAGTTTATTAACCAAAAGTCAAACCGTCGTAAATTAAGTTTGACTTCGAGATTAAATGAAATTTGTTCAGTCATTTCTCGAATTGAAAGTACCTACAAGTAGGTATTTATGTGGGTAACAAACCCTTAAAAGGGTATTTTCAGATTCCCACTCTAACTATGTTAATTGTCGAGTCAAAGCTTACTTTAAAAAGTCAACAGAATGATTATTTGCAAATTTAAGCATAATTAGAAATGGAGGGTACATGCAACCTGTTTGATCATTAAAATAACATGGTAACTAATGTAAGAACATGTCTCAACATTTTCAACTCGACAATTTTCATTATAAACCCGGATCGGACCTGAAAGTCGCATAAATTGACTTTTGCTTTGACTATCAGTTCTGATCCGTTTATGCATGTTTGGGATCTGCCTTAGAGCTTATTTTGGACCAGGTTTCATATAAATACAACTCTCTGAGATTGTACAACTTGGTTCAATACTTATCCGATTCATATGCATGTTTCCGATTAATGCTTAAAAGTTGACTATTATGCCCTTTTGACTATAAAACGTGATTTTTGAAAAAGTGAAAGAGTAGAAACATTAGTTACTGATTTATAAACTTGCACCTAAAAATTTGACATCAGTTTGAGGTCTAGATTAAGAGTTATGCTCATTAGCGTAATTTGAAAGCTTTATGTTAATTAAATGGCGTAATTAGCGTATAACCTATTTAAACCCACTTTTTGATATCAAACTTTTTACCCACTGATGTAATATAATATTTTGGGATTTTTTAATATTTTTATTTAATTTTTGGCTGAGCATAACATAGGTCTCTAAGTTTAATTCGGTTAATACCGATTTTGCCCTTTTAAGCCATAAAATGAGTTTTATAAATCCTTTTGACCCCAAACCTTTTTCCACTTATTTTATTTGACAAATAAAATATTTTGAGCATTCTGGAATTATAAAAATATCAGCTTTCTTTTAAAAACCCGGAAACGGCTCCAAATCGCCTTTTTAAGCGTTTTTAACGCATAGTGTGTACTATAACCATATTAAACATATAAGGTTGATACCTACTGATGTTTTTAGTATATTTTTATAAAATAACAGTAACTAAAAGTTTTTGAACTCAGGTTTCCAGTTTTGACCTTTCAAGACCTTGTGAAATTACCAAAATACCCCTAAGGAGCATAGTTTGGTTTTAAATAATAAATTTCACATATAGGTCATACCCTACTGTTATAACATGTTAAATTAAGTATATTTACTGTATAAACCAGACCTGTAACTCAGATTTCCAATTAAACTCTTTTATAATCTTTTAAATGACCAAAATGCCCTTATGAGGCATAAATTGTGCTTAAATCCGTTTTGGACATAATAGAAGATATCTTACTGATATTATAACTTATTTAAGGCATATTAACTCAGGGGACTTGCATATGACTCTTTTGGTTACCCGTGACGCCCTTTTCGCGTTCGGTTCGGTTTATGTAACTAGTTTGCACAAATTGACCGAAACGGGTCAAACATTATCGTTTTTGTCTCAAAATCCAGAATGTATTTAGTATACCCATATTATAAAAGTATTCAAAATTGTCAGGTCTAAATCACATTCTATCCGGTCTTCGCTTAATCGTGCGTTTGAACCGTGTCTTCCTGTTGAAAGTTAACCGGTCTAAGCTTAGGCTTAATTAAAGACCCGTTAGGAATCTAATAGGTTATTAAAAACCTTCGTTCCAGATTTAGGAGCCCAGTAAAAGCTATCTGTACTTGCTTGGTGGTATACGGCTGGGATTGAATTTATATTTAGCTCAAGTAAATACTTTTAACTTATTTTCCCTATACGGGCTTGGGTTACGGTATATAGAATACCGCTTGATCGAGCATCAAATCTTACATCTTTGGGTGGTTAATTGAATAATTCGATCGGCTCGTTTAAACAGTCTTGTTCACTTAAAGCCTTTGGGGGGGGGGTTAATGACCATGTCCCGGATATCCCTGGCATCATTTTACGAAATGGCCACGACCTGAGCACGGGGTGTAGGCGTACACCTGTCAGTGTATAACTCATTATTGTGGTGTGTCTATTGATCTTTAACCCGGACAAGATCCGGGCTACTGAACGCACAAGTAACATGTAATTCGTTCACAAGATTATAATACATAATTATCCCAAGTTATAAAATGTTTTGTGCTACGTGCATTCAAACCAATTTTCAAACCTTTTCAATCCATGCGGTCTCAAGTGAATAGTGTAACTGTTGGGCCGGTTGGGCCATGTCTGTTGCTGCAGTTGTCTGTCGGCTACATCTTAGTTCGAGTCTCGGGTTCGTTGCGGTTTTGGTTAAGCATGATGTCATGATGACATCATCAAGATGACATCATCAATGACATCATCTCACAAGAGACAAAAGCATTTATGGTTTATATGTAGGTGATTTCGTCCATTATGTGTCATAGATCAGTTTTCGTCCTTTTGTCATTGTGATAGATTCGTTTTTATGTCATAGAAGTCAGGTCCGCTTTTATGTCATAGAGGTAGGTTCGCTTATTTGTCATAGGTTAGGTTCGCTCATGTAGGTTCGCTTATACGTCATGTTGATCACCTATATATAGTCTCATGAGCGAACCACATAGGGAGTTAGAGGTGTATTCTTCCGGTGAGCCACGAAGTGCTGCCGAAGTGTTGATTTGATTGTAAACGTCATTCAGATTAATAGAATCAACGTATTAAATTGAATTCTCGCTGAATTGAAACTGATTTGTCTGTTTCCGCCATTCAAATCAGTAATAGCTCTTCTAACCGACTCGTTTAGGTCCGAATTCGATCCTACAATTGGTATCAGAGCCAGTGAAGAAGAGTTCTATATGATTTCAGCCGAAAATTCTGTTTCTACACCATTCTTTTTCTAAAATCAAATTTTTTTACGGTCAGAATCGGTTTAAATTCACACAATATGTTCGGAATCATGTATTAGTAAACCCTTGAAATTTTCAGATCTAAAATCAATCTAGAACTTAGGATTTTAGGGGGTTCGCTTATACGTGCTCGTTCAAAAATGACATCAGCAGATAGGTCCGCTCCAAAGACATTTTTTCAGTAGTTCCGCTCATCTGGTCCGCTTATTTGGACAATTTCTGACAGATCCGCTCTAGAGGTCCGCTCATTTGAACATTAGGACTTCCACTTATTCGAACATACGGATTTCGCTCCAGGATAGTTGTTGAAATAATTGTGTCGGTCATCGAAAGGATAATCACGTGATTTGTTATCAGTAATTGGAAAAAAAATCATGTTGATGTCAGCTTGCATGTGACTCTCGAAAATTGATCTCAAGATTTATCGGTTTGCATGTGATAGACATTAAACAATATTATCAATTTTAATTGGGAAAAGAAATCACATTTTTTGTCGTTGGGAAGTGATCCTTATCACATGAATTGATTTTGGTAGCATTATCAAGTTGGTATTAAAAGATTGTCAACCAAACTAATCATAAGGTGTTTGCATGTGAATCTGATAAAGTGTTCCAACCCATGTGATGAGTCTTGGTTCAAGTAATCTTCATTAAAGTTGTCACCACTTGTCGGATACTTGAATATTTGAGTTGTTACCAAGGTTTGCAGGTGATTTAGTGGGTCAGGCTTTTGCATGTGATTTTGTTTAAAGATTGCAGCCCAAAGTTTGGATATATACTGAAAAGTGAAGGCCCAATCAAAGAATTGTGAAAGATATAGTTGTCGGCTCATGTTTAGAAATCCCATGTGATTTGGGTTTGTTTTTGGCTCAAGTTTCAACATCAACCAAGCGGTCAAATCAAATTAATTTGTTTCTTGATAATTGTCGGCTATATTGTTTTAAAGATAATCACATTTAAAGTGTTGTTGAATATTAGTGATTCAAATCATCCTCGGCCCAAGTAATTAACGGCCCAATTACAATCCGATTGTTTTAAAGTGAACATTTGATATCGAAACATGGATTTTGAGGAATTGTTGGCATATGTGCATTATGAATCTCAGCAGTATATTCCGATAAAGCAAGAAGAAGAAACAGGCTCAGCAAAAGAAGTTGTTGAAAAAGTTCCGATTTTTTATCACTCGTCTGATGAAGAGAGTGACAATTATGAAGAGGAAATCCGGGAGCTTGAATATCTTAAACAACAACTTCCATCTGATCAACGTTGTGGAAAGTTATTTTATGCCGATAAAATTGAAAAGTTGAAAGAAAAACAAGATGCAAAAAGAAAGAATCAAAAGGCAGTTATTGTTAAAGAAAAGATCAGAGCTGAGCAGATTGAACAAGTTCCATCGGTCAAGGTTGAGAAAGTAGAATCTGAAAATCCTGTGTCTGTGAATCCTGAACCAGAGTTAAAGAAAGAGGTTGCAGAAGACGCACCTATCTTTGATCATTCATCAGAAGAAGAGAGTAAGGATGAAAGTGTTCATGAGGAAAAGAAACAGGTTGAAAATATTTCAGCTTTAAAGGTTGAGACAAAAGCTGATGATAAACAGATTCTTGTTTTGCTGAAAAATTGTGAAATGTTGACATCTGAAAATGACAAACTCTTGAAGGAAGTTGAGAGTTTGTCATTAGAAAACAAAAATCTTAAAAAATCAGAAAATGTTTTGAAAAATCAAATACACAATTTGGAAACTGAAAAAGTAAAAATTGAGAAAGATTTTTAAAGTCAAATAAAAATTTTAGAAGATGAGAGAGATTTGTTTGGTAAAAACAATCTTGAAAAACAAATTGCAATCAATTCTCTTCTTGAAAAGATTATTCGACTTGAAAAGGAAGCAGAATGTGCTCAAAAGAAAATCAAAGAGTTAGAAGGTAAAATCAGGGAATGGGAAGAAAAGTTGAAGGTTTTTGTGAATACTTCAGCTATTCCCTGCCCAAAACCAGTTAATTCAGTTCCAATAAGTGACAATGTCACAAACTTTGACAAAGTCAAAGTTGAAGATTGTGATGAGAAATCTGATGATGAAAATAAAAAATTCGAAAAACAAAAATTGTTTTTGAAATTAAAAGAAAAGTTTCAAGAAACTGTTCCACAATCAACTGAAAAGGGAGAATGCTCTAAGCAAAAACCTTTGAAGAAGAAAGTGGAACAAAAACAAAAAGAGAAAATTTTGAAAAATGTTTAAAAAGATAATAAAAGCTCATCAGATCGATCATCCAATCGTAATGAAAAATTACAAAAATCGAAAAATGAAACTCTAAAATTGTTGGCAATAAGTGGTGCAAGTCGGACCACAGTGCTCAAAAGTCAAATCCAGCAAACAAGAGGAGCAAGGATTATCACCAAGCCAAACAGTGCTATGATCTGAATGTTTGGACTGAAAATGGTGATTGGTACGATAACAGAGTGTGTTACAGATGTGGTTATCAAGGACACATTGCTGTTAACTGCCAAGGTTGGAGTTATGAGACAAGGAGATGCTTTAACTGCAACATCAGAGGTCACATTGCCAGAGATTGCCCAAGGAGATCAAATGAAAGATTGAGGGTAAATTCTCAGAAGATGGCAAAGAAATCAGTGAATGTCAAGCCCAAAGAACAGAAGGTTCAAGAACCTAAAGTTCAAGAAACGAAAGTGAAACTTTCTCAGGGGCAGAAAGACAGACTGAGGAAGAAGAGAAAGAAGGCTAGAGAGTATCTAGAGAAGATTTTGTCCTCGGGTTCATCTGTTGGTAAAAATAAGAGTTCTGATGAATCGATGTCCTCGACTGCAAAGTTAAGCAAGACGAGTTCATCAGATACAAATCTGAGGACAAAAAAGAAGAAAAAGAAAGTTGTCAGCGATGAATCTGGCTCATCAAAGTCAGACAAGCCACATTCAGGCAATGATTCTGGTATGGTAAAACTAAAAGAGCCAGTTGTTGAGGTAAAAATTGAGAATTCTGGTCTAACAATGGATGATGAAAATTTTCCACCATTGTTGAACAAGAATTCAAAATCACCCAAGGACCGTCAGGCTTGGGTGAATCTGTTTAAATGAAAAACCTGACTTGCCGGAGTTCCCAGGTTGGTAAGCGTGGAACATGAATCGGCACATTTCTTGAGAAATTTCACTCTGGTGATTTTTCGACTTACAAGTGGTAAATCAGGGACATTAAGTTGTACTTGATTTTCTACAAGTGATATTTGAAGTTTGATCTTAAAAATGTTAGTTTTTTACAAATGGTTGAAGAGAACAAAGTGATGAAAGATCCCCGAATTTGTGAAAAGACATTCAAAACTAATTTTCTGGAAAAACCATTTTGATTAAAACAAACTTAAGTGTTTTGAAATCTATGGGAAAATGTTTTGTTGTCAGGGGGAGTTCTGATTGTTTATGCCAAGTGAATGGAGAATTGAAGTGATTCTCACCATGTTGTCACATTTCTTTGTACAGTTCATTTTCAAATTTTCCCAGAAAATCAAAATTGAGACATATTTTGATTTTAGGGGGAGTAAATATTTTAAAAATAATTAGAAAATTTGAAAATTCCAAAAACATTGAAAAATTCAAAAATGAGTTTTGTTGTAAAAAAAGAGGAAATGATAGTAGATCAGTTGGACTGTCACAGCATGCTAAAGAAATGGAGAGATAAAATGTGATAAACGGTCTCACTAAAGATGTGACGATAGGCTCAGCTAGACTAGTAGATTTGCGATAACGATACAAACCTAAATGAAAAAGCCTAGTTCTAGTGGGAAACATGATTGAAAGCATAGTACTTAGTTTTGTCCTTCTTGACTGTGTGCCTACTTGGTAATCGCTGATTGTCGAAAGACATAAAACTGGTTAAGTTCGTGAATTTTCACAACTTTGCTGAAAAGTCGCTGTGATTGTGCATATTATTTTGCAAAGATTTAAACTTGTTTTATTTCTTTAATTTTGTTTAAGCATCGGACATCCTCTGCGTATACGTGAGTATCGACCTGGATGTTGTTGCCTAAACGTTCTGCTTTATTTTCTTTGGTGTTTCGTTTAAGCTTTGGACCTCCTCTGCGTATACGGGAGTATCGACCTGGTGGTTAAAGCCTAAACAACTTCAACTTATTTTTATTTTCTTATTTTGTTTAAACATTGGACTTTCTCTGCGTATACGGAAGTATCGACCTGATTGTTAATGTTTAAACATTCTGCTTTGTTTTCGCACAATTCACAGTTGATAAAAGTTTAAAGGCATTACTTGAGTCAGTGTATTGCATGATGAGGGGATATGCTGAGATCGTGGGGTCCATAAGAGCTTAGTGCAAAATTAATATACCTTAAACGTATCGGTAAGCATGTCGAAAGTTGTTGGTGCATGGAATGTCTGTTAACTTCGTCTGCATTAAGTCTTGTGTCTAGATAGGTTGAATGAACACACAATAGGGTTTAATTTAGGGTTTTATATGTTTAAACTTGTAGATTTCGCTTGAAAGGGTTTATGTGTGTTTCAAGCTAAATCAACAACAGAAGATTTAGCTTGAAATGGTTCAAGCTAAATCAACACTGAAGATTTAGCTTGAAATGATTCAAGCGAAATCAACAACAGAAGATTTCGCTTGAAATGGGTTCAAGCGAAATCAATAGGACTATAAATAGGTTAGTGTGTTGTTCATTTGAAAAAGACTTGGTCATTGAGTGAGAGACGAAGTGCTGTCGGATTTGTATCAGAATACATTGTGAAAGCACGTAAATCAATCAGAAAAGAAGAATTAAAAGGAAACTAGCTGTTATGACTTTGTTTACATTGATTCCGCCTTCGTACTCAAAGATGAACTGCCTTAACTGACGTTTAGAGGTCGTAGAACGGTCCAACAAGTGGTATCAGAGCTCAGGACGAGGAGTTCATACCATTACAGCTTGATTCTACCGGATTTTCTTATTTCTACTCACTTCTTCTCTTACTTTTCTGATTTGAACATATTTCAGCGGTGATAATGACCTGAATTTGACATATAACAAGCGAATTAGTGTGATAACTAATCCTTCAAAGATTTGGACTTAAAATCAATCGAATTCATATAAAAAATTAACATTTCGCTTGAAAACTGTTCGAAAAAGATGACATCAGCAGATTTCGCTTGAAATATATTGATGATTTCGCTTGAAATATGCTTATTTGTCTGATTTCGCTTGAGTTTATCTTTTGATTTCGCTTGAAACTGAACTGGTCTAAGATTTCGCTTGACAAGTTCAAGCGAAATTGATTTGCTGGATTTCGCTTGAAACTCTTGGCAGATTTCGCTTGAATATCTTGGACAGTTCAAGCGAAATAGTTGATTTCGCTTGAAATCAGTTTGGATCAGATTTCGCTTGAGTGTAATTTGTGATTTCGCTTGAACAGTTTACTTGTTGATTTCGCTTGAAGTTGTTTACTCTTCAAGTGATTTCGCTTGAACTTGCTGTTTTTTCGAAAATGAGTCTTAGATTGATTTCATCAAACACACTGTTACATATTCAGTTTGTTTGAACTGATAGTTTGTTTGTTTTGTTTGCAGGTGATTTCGAGGTTATTCAAGGACATAAAAAGATGGAAAATTCCGAACCTATTCCGTGGAAAGACGATCGAACTGAAGAGCAGAAGTATAGATATAGAAAAATGATTGCTGAAAACAAAATCATTAGAATCTCTCGTATCTATCTGGAAGCAAGGAGAGCAAATAGATAGGATCCGAACAGAGAGTGTTATCTTGATGAGTATGGAAATATTGCGATCAATGATAGTACGCTTGATATTGAAGCCATAATTCAGCAGTATAAAGAAGAAGATGATTATTGGCAAAAGAAATGGTGGGGAGATGAAGAAGAGAAAAAGAAAAAGAAAGAGTTAATAGATGAAATAGAAAGAAACTCAGAAAATATAAGTTTGGTTGATTTTAGTGAATTAATCAAAAGGATTAGAGAAGGAATGACAAAGATTGAAGAATTAAAGAAGGATGACATTTCAAAAAGTGAAGTTGGTTGCTCAAAATGCGAAAAATCTGAAGCAGAAAATGTCAATCTCTTGAAAGATGTGGAGAATTTAACATTGGAAAACAAAGCTTTGAAAGACGATAAGAAATCTGACGATGAACAGATTTTGGATTTGCGCTTGAACTGCGAAAAACTAAAATCTGAAAATGACAAATTTTTGAAGACTGTTGAGAGTTTGTCATTAGAAAACAAAAATTTTAAAGAAAAAGAAAATGTTTTTGAAAATGAAAAATTAAAATTTGAAAAAGATTTTCAAAGTCAAATGAAGATTTTAGAAGATGAGAAATCTGCAATTTTTAAAAATAATCTTGAAAAACAAATTGAAATAAATTCTCATCTTCAGAAAATCATTCGGTTTGAAAAAGAAGCTGAAATTGCTCGGAACAAAATTGCTGAGTTAGAGAATAAATTGAAAGGTTTTGTGACTTCGGCACCATATGAGTGTCCAAAACCGATCAATTCTGTTCCAATAAGTGACAATGTCACAAATTTTGACAAAGTCAAAATTGAGGATTGTGATGAAATATCTGATGATGAAAAGGAAAAGAAAAGAAAAATATTTTTAGATTTACAAGAAAAATTTAAAAATATTGTTTTGCAATCTACTGAAACAGGTGAATGTTCTAAACAAAAACCTGTTAAGAAGAGTGTAGAACAAAAACAAAAAGATAAAAATTTGAAAAATCCTAAAAATGAAAATAAAAGCTCATCAGATAAGTCATCCAATCATTTTGAAAAATTACAAAAATTTAAAAATGAAAACTCACAAAATGTTGGTAATAAGTGGTGCAGGTTTGACCACAGTGCTTCAAAGCCAAAATCAGTTTTCAAGAAGAGTGTTGATTACCACAAAGCCAGACAATGTTATGATCTAAGCATATGGTGTGAAAGTGGTGAATGGTACGATAACAGAGTGTGTTACACTTGTGGATTTCAAGGACACATTGCTGTTAACTGCCAAAGTCAGAGATTCGAAACGAGAAGGTGCTATGAATGCCAAATCAGAGGACACATTGCTAGAAATTGCCCAATGAGATCAAAGGCACGATCGAGGGCTGATTCTCAGAAATTGGCAAAGAAGCCAGTCAATGTCAAGCCCCATGAACAGAAGGTTCTAAAACCTAAAGTTCAGGATCAGAGAATTCAAGAAAAGAAAGTTAAACTTTCACAGGGGCAGAAAGACAGACTGCGAAAGAAAAGAAAAAAAGGCGAGAGAGTATCTCGAGAAAATTTTGTCTTCGGGTTCACCGGACAGATTGAATAAAAGTTCTGATAAATCAACTCACTTGACTGCAAAGACAAGTAAATTGAATTCTTCAGATGCAAATCTGAGGACAAAAGAAGAAAAGAAAAAGAAAATGGTTGGCGATGAATCTGACGTCTCAAAGTCAGACAAGCCACCATCAGGCAATGAATCTGACAGGTCAAAGTCAGACAAGCCATGTTCAGGCAATGATTCTGGTTTTTCAAAACCAGAAGAGCCATCTGTTGAGGTAAAAACTGTCAAACCCAAGGCTGGTCAGGCTTGGGTGAATCTTTTCAAATAGAAAAACCTGACTTGCCGGAGTTCCCAGGTTGGTAAGTGTGGAACAGGAATCGGCATATTTCTTGAGAAATTCACAGGTTGGTAACTGTGATATTTCGAATCATAAAAGACTAATCAAGGACATTAAGTTGTAGTTGATTTCTCTTTTCGATAAGTGGATAAAGGTAAACAATATGATGAAACCCCGAATTTGTGAAATGATACATAAAACTAATTTTCCGGAAAAACCATTTGATTAAAACAAACTTAAGTGTTTTGAAATCTAAATGGGAAAATAGTTTGTTGTCAGGGGGAGTTCTGATTGTTTATGCCAGGTGAATGGTGAATTGAAGCGATTTGATATCAGTTTGTCACGTTTCTTGTATAGTTTGTTTTCAAATTTTCTCAGAAAATCAAAATTGAAACATATTTTGATTTTAGGGGGAGAAAAATTTTAAAAATTAGAAAATTTCAAAAACATTGAAAAAACAAAATGAGTTTTGTTGTGAAAAAGAGGAAATGATAGAAAATCAGTGGACTATCACAGCATGCTAAGGAAATGTAATGTCAAATGTGATAAACGGTCTCACTAATGATGTGACGATAGGCTCAGCTAGACTAGTAGATTTGCGATAACGATACAAACTTAAATGAAAAAGC
Source organism: Helianthus tuberosus (assembly GCA_030545235.1). Lineage (NCBI taxonomy): Eukaryota > Viridiplantae > Streptophyta > Magnoliopsida > Asterales > Asteraceae > Helianthus > Helianthus tuberosus. The sequence goes on from JARYGA010033562.1 coordinate 47,138, forward strand.
CTAGTTCTAGTGGGAAACATGGTCAAAAGCATAGTACTTAGTTTTGTCCTTCTTGATTGTGTACCTACTCAATAATCGCTGAATGTCGAAAGACATAAAAACCGGCCAGTTTGTGAACTTTCACAACTTGCTGAAAAGTCACTGTGATTTTGTGCATTTCATTTTGCAAAGACTTAAACTTGTTTTATTTCTTTATTTTGTTTAAGCATCGGACATCCTCTGCGTATACGTGAGTATCGACCTGGATGTTGTTGCCTAAACATTCTGCTTTATTTTCTTTGGTGTTTCGTTTAAGCTTTGGATCACCTTTGCGTATACGGAAGTATCGACCTGGTGGTTAAAGCCTAAACAACTTCAACTTATTTTTATTTTCTTATTTTGTTTAAACATTGGACTTTCTCTGCGTATACGGAAGTATCGACCTGATTGTTAATGTTTAAACATTCTGCGTTGTTTTCGCACATATCACAGTTGATGAAAGTTTAAAGGCATTACTTGAGTTAGTGTATTGCATGATGAGGGGATATGCTGAGATCGTGGGGTCCATAAGAATTGTAGTGCTATCTTAATATACTTTAACGTATCGGTAAGCATTTCAAAAGTTTTTAGATTGAGTTTAAAAGGACAACTATATCGTCAATCTATGTGAATCGTTTAGAACTTAAAATGTCAAAAGCTTAACGGTGCTAGTGATTTGTTTCATAAACTGATATGATCCTTTTACACAAACTCACAAAAATATTATCTGTATATATCTGTTTACTGCATTTCTTTAAAATCAAAAATCCAAAAAGATTTTCGGAGTGTTTTAGAATTAATTTTTGAAAATTCAAAAAGATTTTTGACAACTGATATTGGAAAGCGGATTTTCAAAATTCCAAGTGCTAAACATGATGAACTATATTGGGTTGGGAGAGTTTGTTGAAAACTTTGAATGTTATATATAAATGTTTTTGAAAGATTGAGGGGTTAGTTAATCAAGGTCATTCTTTTGAACTTGATGTAACTAGTATGTTTGTTGTTTAAATGATGTCTACCCGTAAGTTTGTTAAATTCAAATGTTATAAATTTGTGAAACTTATGGTGAGGTAGAGGATGTGCAGGGTAACAGGTTTTGGACTTCATCATTCCCATGGAAGCTAAATGTTAAAGCTTGAACCAGATATCTCAGATTCTAGCATATCGAGAGGGGGAGTCTGGATCAACAGTCAAAGGGAAGATGGAAGTTAGATTCAGGTTGTGATTCTAAACCTGTGAAGAATGCTTATGATGTGAAGACAGAGAGTTGGAGAAAAGACCAAGACTGAAGACTCAGGAGCTGAAGACTTCGTCAACATCCAAGGGGGAGTCTGTTGGTGCATGGAATGTCTGTTGACTTCGTCTGCATTAAGTCTTGTGTCTAGATAGGTTGAATGAACACACAATAGGGTTTAATCTAGGGTTTTATATGTTTAAACTTGTAGATTTCGCTTGAAAGGGTTTATGTGTGTTTCAAGCTAAATCAACAACAGAAGATTTAGCTTGAAATGGTTCAAGCTAAATCAACACTGAAGATTTAGCTTGAAATGATTCAAGCGAAATCAACAACAGAAGATTTCGCTTGAAATGGGTTCAAGCGAAATCAACAGGACTATAAATAGGTTAGTGTGTTGTTCATTTGAAAAAGACTTGGTCATTGAGTGAGAGACGAAGTGCTGTCGGATTTGTATCAGAATACATTGTAAAGCACGTAAATCAATCAGAAAAGAAGAATTAAAAGGAAACTAGCTGTTATGACTTTGTTTACGTTGATTCCGCCTTCGTACTCAAAGATGAACTGCCTTAAGTGACGTTTAGAGGTCGTAGAACGGTCCAACAAAAGTTTTTAGATTGAGCTTAAGAGGACAAACATATCGTCAATCAACGTGAATCATTTAGAGCTTAAAACAATTAAGAGCTTAACGGTGCTTGTGATTTGTCTAAAAGCTGATATGATCCTCTTTCGCAAACTCACAAAAATATGTTTGTAGATATTTCATTTCTGCATTTAATTTCTGTTATTGCGTTTGTGTTTCATAGTTTGAAAAAAACAAAAAGATTTTTGACAACTGATGTTGAAAAGCTGATATTCAAAATCTCAAAGGCTAAACAAGATGAACAATTGGGTTGGTTAATTGGTTTGAAATGTTTAAAATGATTCATTAATTTGAATCAGAATTTTGAATGTTTTAAATTCTTGATCAATTTTAAATGAAAGTGATTCTCAAATGTTTAGTTGATTCATTAAGTTGAATCACAACATTGTTGGTTTGTAAATTGTGTGTTTGAGATATGTAGGTTTCTGATCCTGTTGCTACGGAAAGCCAGGAGATGCATCAGAACCTGAAGAGAGCTTAAATTGAAAAAGCCAGGATTTGATTTCAATGGTGATAACAAATTCCAGAGGGCGATCCCAGCTTGATGATAGGGGGAGTCTGACGAGAGTTAGAGCCAGAGAAAGATCCGGGTTCATGATTCCAGGAAGAGTTCCTGAAGAAGACCTATCGAGATTGAAGAGTTGTCATGTTGAAGACTCTCACTGAAGATTCCGTCAACATTGAAGGGGGAGTCTGTTGGTCCAGTTGTCTGTCGACTACATCTTAGTTCGAGTCTCGGGTTCGTTGCGGTTTTGGTCAAGCATGATGTCATGATGACATCATCAAGATGACATCATCAATGACATCATCTCACAAGAGACAAAAGCATTTATGGTTTATATGTAGGTGATTTCGTCCATTATGTGTCATAGATCAGTTTTCGTCCTTTTGTCATTGTGATAGATTCGTTTTTATGTCATAGAAGTCAGGTCCGCTTTTATGTCATAGAGGTAGGTTCGCTTATTTGTCATAGGTTAGGTTATACGTCATGTTGATCACCTATATATAGTCTCATGAGCGAACCACATAGGGAGTTAGAGGTGTATTCTTCCGGTGAGCCACGAAGTGCTGCCAAAGTGTTGATTTGATTGTAAACGTCATTCAGATTAATAGAATGATCAACATATTAAATTGAATTCTTGCTGAATTGAAACTGATTTGTCTGTTTCCGCCGTTCAAATCAGTAATAGCTCTTCTAACCGACTCGTTTAGGTCCGAATTCGATCCTACAATGTCCCACTCCACCCCACTCGAAAACCCACTAGGGTGAACTAACCTAGTATATAACTCATGCTCCTAGCCATTTTTGCCATTTCTTTGGACAACACACACCCTCCTACACACACACTCCCACATTCTCTCTCACTAAAACCCTAGCAACACCACCCTCTTACCTTGTGTCGGATCAAGGGTAGCAAGCCAAGCTCTCGGATTCGCTTGTGTTCTTCACTCGGAAACTTTCGGACAACAAACCTACTCTCCTTCACACACTCCTCATCAACCGATTAGTGTTTTATGATGCTTGTTGTTAGATGTTATGGATGACATGGTTTAACTAGAATAGTTGTACGAATGATGATGTTCTTGTGAATCGGATGTGTATGATGATGTTATCCAGCTAACATGTCTTGATTTCGGATATATTGCATGATGAGTTAATGATATCTTGTGTCTAAATGTGATTTAAACCATTAATTGTTGATGTTCATGAAATCGGCTTGCATATGTGTATTAGATAATGTCATGTTAATCGGATTGTACACTCTTGTGATAAGAACCGAATGCTTGTTAAACCGGCTACATGTATGTGGAAATCGGATTAGTGTAGAGTCGAGTTTGAGGTGTTATGTGATGATTTGAAACCCTTAGATGAGTATGTTCAAGTGTTTTGGTTGTTGTTCATGTTATGATTGTGATTGATGCTAAAAACCCTAAAGTATGATGAACAAGTTTGAATAATCATGATGAATGACTTGAATACATGAAGAACAACATGAACATGATATGAATGTGTCTTGAATATTTGAAAACTAGTTGTTTGATCCATTTTAATTGATTGTTAGACAAGAAAACATGTTTGTATGGATAGTACAAGACGTTGCATGAAATCGGAATCCCATTGGCTAGTACAAATGCTGGCAATCAGCAGATGTTCCAGCCGAAACCTCCAGTCTCGACTCGAGACCATTAAGTCACAACTCGAGACCTTACATGTGACAGCTCGAGAGCACGATTGCGACACAGGTTGCGAGTCGAGAACCCTTAGTCTCGACTCGAGACCACAGCTCCCTCACACAAAGCAGCATAACTCGAGACCACGGTTGCGGGTCCGGTTGCGACTCGAGACCGTCTAGTCTTGACCAGTGCATGTATAACTCGAGACCACGTACACACATTCACTGAGTTGGACTTGTACACTGTTACGGGCTTAGGTGTTTGGGCTGGGCTGTTGGGCTTTATGTGTTACTGTTAAATGCGTATGATGTGCAATGTAATTGGTTGACCACTTATAACGTGACCAACTTTCTGTGTATCTGCCGAGCAAACCAAGGTGAGTTCACACCCTTACAAAGCATGGGATTCCCAGGGGTTGGGAATGGGGTTAAGGAACATGGATTCCTCGTCCTTTCTTGGGTAGGACGGTATTGGTTCAGGAATGTAATTCCTCATCCTCATGGACAGATAACTCGTACTAGACCAAAACTCTATCACGAAGTCCCTCCTTTTTATATCGACTTAATCGCTGGGCCAATGGCGAGCGGGTCATTAGTTAGATAGCGCTATTTAGGTCTGACAAACCTCACATCGTGCCGCAGAGGACGGGCGTGAACTAATGGATCTGGGCACGTCAATGATGATAGACATTGACAGTTCAGGGCACATAAACATGACTACAGTCAGCAGTCGATATGGTAACGAGTCTAGTGTGTACATGGGGTAGCCCCCACGGCCGAAATGCCAGGTAACTAACAAGGGGTAGCCCCCACGGCTGGATTGCCAGAGTAACCGGGAATAAACAGGTCACGTTTTCAACTATGGGGTAACCCCCACGGCAGGATGCCAGTTAAAGGAAACTGTTTTTGGAACAAGTTAAAATGAACACCCAACCGTGAACTCACTCAACTTGTTGTTGACTCGTTACTACGTGCTTTGCAGGTCTATAGGTGCGTAGCTGGAGCTTGCATGGAAGAGAGTCGTTGTGGGACATGGACAGCTGTGTGCCATGTTAAACTTTGAAACAATTAAACTTATGTTTTGGTTTTAAACATTATGCTTCCGCTTGCAACTTAAACTATGTTTTTGTTTGGACACCAATTGTATTGGTTGGATTTTATAATCACTTACATGCTTGTTCAATATGATTGGTGGCTGGATCCTGGTCAGTCACGCCTCCAAGCGGTGGTATTCCGCAGGTGGATTTTGGCGGTGTGACAGATTTGTATCAGAGCCATTGGTTATAGTGAACCTGGTTTTAATAAGGGGAAAACGTTTTATTAAAATCAGACTATAACCTGTACAGTGCTCTACGATCCACAACAACGCTTCACTCCACATGCAAGGCCCGACATTCATGGTGATATGATCTATGTATATATTGCCTACTTGTTAGTTACATAGTACATTGCTCATGGTATGCTTGGTTAGTATAACTGCTGTTGCTTGAACACGTGTGTGCTTACTCTCTTCTGTCATCGTATTTTCACGAACCTCTCTCACTCACGTTCCTCTTGATGTGAAGATCATGTCTGGATGCGTAAACATGACACAAGCCCAGTTGACGGCTCTGATTAACGAACGGGTTGCTGCGGCACTGGCAGCTGCACACGCAGGAGGTATATCCTGCAGTCCAAACCCATTCTAGGATCTTTAGATCCTACTCTCGCGAACCAACCTTTGTGTTAAACTCTGTCTTTTCTTTCACCCTCCATAGGTCAACATGTTCAGCCACCTGTATGCACTTTTAAAACTTTCATGGACTGCCGACCAACTACTTTTAGCGGCACTGAAGGAGCCGTAGGTCTCCTCCACTGGTTTGAGAAACTAGAATCTGTGTTCGAAATGTGTGAATGCCCTGAGGAGCGCAGGGTGAAGTACGCTACCGGTACTCTAGAGGGTTTGGCGCTCACGTGGTGGAATGCTCAGGTTCAAATGTTGGGGTTGGTTGCTGCTAACGCCACCCCATGGAACTACTTTAAGGAAATGATCAAAGAGGAGTACTGCAATCGTGATGAGATTCACAAACTGGAAGTAGAGTTTTTCAACCTCAAGATGACGGGGTCAGAAATTGAAGCTTATGTGAAAAGGTCGAACGAACTGGCAATTCTATGTCCTTCTATGGTGGATCCTCCCATCAAACGCATCGAACTATTTCTCAAGGGCTTGGTACCAGAAATCCAAAGTCATGTGACTTCAGCAAACCTCGCCACTATCCAGCAAGTTGTTCAATTGGCTCACCGTCTCACGGATCAGGCGGTGGAGCAGAACAGGTTGCCAAAGCGTATAGGTGCTGCAACTACTTCAGGTGCTCTTGGTGACAGCAAACGGAAATGGGATGGAGCTTCAAATAAGGGTTTGACTTCTATTAAGTCCCAGTCTCAGCAGAGAAAGACTGATGACTACAAGAGCCCTAGTCAGCAATCATCTGGTGGCCAAAGTCATGGTGGGTACAAAGGGAATCACCCCAAATGCAATCGCTGCAGCCTGCACCACAGCGGGCCATGCACCAGGGGTAACTGTCATCGATGCAACAAGCCAGGTCACGCTGCAAAGGATTGCAGGAGCTTATATCCCGCCAATCAGAATCGTCAGCAAGCTCAACAGAACCAACGTCAGCAGCAGCAACATCAAGGTGATAACAAAGGGTGCTTTCAGTGTGGAGCTGAAGGCCACTTCAAGAGGGATTGCCCCCAACTGAACAGGAACCAAAACAACAACAATAACAACAATCAGGGGAATGGTAACAATGGGAACAACAACAACAATGGAGCCAGGGGGCGGGCGTTCGTGATTGGCCAAGGTGAAGCAAGGAATGACCCCAATGTTGTGGCGGGTAAGTTCCTTCTCGACGAATTTTATGTTACGGTTTTATTTGATTCGGGTGCCGATACTAGCTACATGTCACTAGAAGTTAGTCGAATGCTTAAGCGTATTCCAACACCTTTGAACAACAAGCACACTGTAGAACTAGCGAACGGTAAGAGTTTAGAGGCCACACTCGTAGTCAAGGGTTGTAAACTTGTTCTTGCTGACCAGACCTTCTCTATCGACCTTATTCCTATCGTCTTGGGTAGTTTCAACGTTGTCATTGGGATGGATTGGTTATCCCAACACCGAGCAGAGATTCTTTGCAACGAGAAGATTGTTCGTATTCCTGGTTCCGGTAGTGAACCTCTCATGATTCGTGGCGACAAGAAGGGTGCTGTTGAGAACGTCATCTCTTTCCTTAAGCCCCAGAAGTGCTTGCGAAAGGGCCACACTGCCATTTTGGCTCTCGTTACTGACACCTCGGAGAAAGAGAAGAAGATAGAAGATTTTCCAATTGTACGCGACTATCCTGAGGTATTTCCTGAGGAATTGCCTGGTCTTCCGCCTCATCGCCAGGTCGAGTTTCAGATTGAACTAGCTCCTGGAGCTGCGCCTATAGCTCGTGCGCCTTATCGTTTAGCTCCATCAGAGTTGGAAGAACATTCTACACAGCTACAAGAACTCTTGGATAAAGGTTTCATTCGTCCTAGCTCATCGCCCTGGGGAGCTCCAGTGCTATTTGTGAAGAAGAAAGACGGTACTTTCAGAATGTGCATCGACTACCGTGAACTCAACAAGGTGACGGTGAAGAATCGTTATCCTCTACCACGCATTGACGACTTGTTCGACCAGCTACAGGGGTCGAGCTACTATTCAAAGATTGATCTGAGATCAGGATATCACCAGCTGAGAGTCCGACAAGAGGACGTCTCCAAAACAGTCTTTAGAACTCGATATGGACACTATGAGTTTTTGGTCATGCCTTTTGGGCTAACAAACGCACCTGCGATCTTCATGGACTTGATGAATCGAGTGTGCAAAGCTTACCTGGACAAGTTGGTTATAGTCTTCATCGACGACATCCTGATCTACTCTAAGAGTCAGGAGGAACACGAGCAGCATCTACGACTTATTTTGGAACTCCTTCGAACAGAACAGCTTTACACAAAGTTCTCGAAATGCGACTTCTGGCTTCGTGAAGTCCATTTCCTAGGCCATGTGGTGAACAAAGATGGGATTCACGTTGATCCATCCAAGGTAGACTCAATTAAGAACTGGCCTGCACCTTGTACGCCAACGGAAATTCGCCAATTCTTGGGTTTGGCAGGTTACTACAGGAGATTCATAAAGGATTTTTCTAAGATTGCACAGCCTCTCACCTCACTAACGCAAAAAGGCGTTGTTTATCGCTGGGGAAATGCACATGAATTAGCATTTCAGCATTTAAAGGATAGACTTTGCAGCGCACCTATCCTTTCATTGCCAGAGGGCACAGACGATTTTGTGGTCTACTGCGATGCATCGATTCAGGGTCTTGGTTGTGTATTGATGCAACGAGATAAAGTTATAGCCTACGCCTCACGCCAACTTAAAGTTCATGAGAAGAACTACACTACACACGATTTAGAGCTGGGAGCTGTTGTTTTTGCACTTAAGATATGGCGACATTACCTGTACGGCACCAAGTGCACCATTTACACCGATCACAGGAGTCTCGAGCACATCTTCAAGCAGAAGGAGCTAAACATGCGTCAACGATGATGGGTCGAGTTATTAAACGACTACGAATGTGCAATCAAGTACCATCCGGGCAAAGCCAATGCTGTGGCTGATGCCCTTAGTCGGAAGGACATTGCGCCTAAGCGCGTACGAGCCTTGCAGCTCACTATACATTCTAGTCTTCCTTCTCAAATACGAGACGCTCAGATAGAGGCATTGAAACCAGAAAACGTCAGGGCTGAAGCCCTACGCGGCTCAAGGCAACGATTAGAACAAAAGGAAGACGGTGCATAATACGTAACGGGACGTATTTGGGTCCCACTCTATGGCAACTTAGGAGAGCTTGTGATGGATGAAGCACACAAGTCTCGCTACTCGGTACATCCTGGCTCGGATAAGATGTACCACGATATCAAAACTACGTATTGGTGGCCTAGCATGAAGGCCCACATAGCAACTTACGTCAGCAAGTGTTTGACTTGTGCAAGAGTCAAGACGGAATACCAAAAACCCTCAGGCCTACTCCAACAACCAGAAATACCACAATGGAAATGGGAGCAAATTTCCTTGGATTTCGTTACTGGCCTGCCTAGATCCCAACGGGGGAACGATACTATTTGGGTGATCATGGATCGACTCACAAAGTCTGCACACTTCTTGGCAATCAAGGAAACGGATAAGTTCTCCACTCTAGCAGAAGTTTATCTCAAGGAAGTTGTTTCGAGGCACGGGGTGCCCACCTCCATTATCTCAGATCGTGATGCATGTTTTACTTCAGAGCTGTGGCAGGCGATGCACAAATCCTTTGGCTCACGATTAGACATGAGCACAACATATCACCCTCAGACGGACAGACAGTCCGAGCGCACTATTCAAACCTTAGAAGACATGCTTCGTGCATGTGTAATCGACTTTGGCAACAGCTGGGAAAAGCATCTGCCACTTGTGGAATTCTCGTACAATAACAGCAACCACACCAGCATTAAAGCTGCTCCGTTTGAGGCGTTGTACGGGCGTAAATGCCGGTCACATCTTTGTTGGGCAGAGGTGTGGGATAGTCAGATCACTGGTCCAGAACATGTGGTAGACACAACCGAACGAATTGCTCAAATACGACAACGCATGGCGGCAGCTCGTGACCGTCAGAAAGTCTACGCCGATAAGGGCAGGAAACCACTAGAGCTCCAGGTTGGGGAGCGGGTACTACTCAAGGTTTCACCCTGGAAGGGTGTGGTTCGTTTTGGCAAACGAGGCAAGCTTAACCCACGATACGTTGGACCTTTCGAAATCATCGAGAAAATAGGCAGGGTGGCCTACAGACTGAACTTACCAACAGAACTCGGTGCAGTTCACAATGTTTTCCACGTGTCAAATCTGAAGAAGTGTCTGTCAGATGAAACCCACATGGTTCCTCTGAAGGAACTCACTATCGACGAGCAGTTACAATTCGTCGAGGAACCAGTTGAAATCACGGACCGAGATGTTAAGGTCCTCAAAAGCACTAGAATACCTCTCGTTCGAGTTCGTTGGAACTCACGTCGCGGCCCAGAGTTCACCTGGGAACGCGAAGATCGGATGAAACAAAAGTATCCCCAACTGTTCGCAAATAGTACAACCACTACTGAGGCTGAAGCTACGGAATTTCGGGACGAAATTCTAGATCAACGGGGGGTGGATGTGACACCCCAGGAAAACCGGGAAAACCATACAACTTAACTAGCTTCCTCAGTGAGTGCTTACCAAATTTCGGGACGAAATTCCTTTCAACTTGGGGATGATGTGACAACTCGAAATTTAGAACCTTTCGTTGTATCTTGATGTAACCTGCTTGAACGTTATGTGACTAGTTAACTTGTTGGTTTAATGATATAAGTGAACATCCCATGTGATTATGTGTTATGTTTATATGTATGCTTGTATGTATGCGACCCGAGACACAAGAACCCGACTCGAGACCATGCGGTCACAAGTGAATAGTGTAATTGTTGGGCCGGTTGGGCCATGTCCCTCTCCACCCCACTCGAAAACCCACTAGGGTGAACTAACCTAGTATATAACTCATGCTCCTAGCCATTTTTTCCATTTCTTTGGACAACACACACCCTCCTACACACACACTCCCACATTCTCTCTCACTAAAACCCTAGCAACACCACCCTCTTACCTTGTGTCGGATCAAGGGTAGCAAGCCAAGCTCTCGGATTCGCTTGTGTTCTTCACTCGGAAACTTTCGGACAACAAACCTACTCTCCTTCACACACTCCTCATCAACCGGTTAGTGTTTTATGATGCTTGTTGTTAGATGTTATGGATGACATGGTTTAACTAGAATAGTTGTACGAATAATGATGTTCTTGTGAATCGGATGTGTATGATGATGTTATCCGGCTAACATGTCTTGATTTCGGATATATTGCATGATGAGTTAATGATATCTTGTGTCTAAATGTGATTTAAACCATTAATTGTTGATGTTCATGAAATCGGCTTACATATGTGTATTAGATAATGTCATGTTAATCGGATTGTACACTCTTGTGCTAAGAACCGAATGCTTGTTAAACCGGCTACATGTATGTGGAAATCGGATTACTGTAGAGTCGAGTTTGAGGTGTTATGTGATGATTTGAAACCCTTAGATGAGTATGTTCAAGTGATTTGGTTGTTGTTCATGTTATGATTGTGATTGATGCTAAAAACCCTAAAGTATGATGAACAAGTTTGAATGATCATGATGATTGACTTGAATACATGAAGAACAACATGAACATGATATGAATGTGTCTTGAATATTTGAAAACTAGTTGTTTGATCCATTTTAATTGATTGTTAGACAAGAAAACATGTTTGTATGGATAGTACAAGATGTTGCATGAAATCAGAATCCCATTGGCTAGTACAAATGCTGGCAATCAGCAGATGTTCCAGCCGAAACCTCCAGTCTCGACTCGAGACCATTAAGTCACAACTCGAGACCTTACATGTGACAGCTCGAGAGCACGATTGCGACACAGGTTGCGAGTCGAGAACCCTTAGTCTCGACTCGAGACCACAACTCCCTCACACAAAGCAGCATAACTCGAGACCACGGTTGCGGGTCCGGTTGCGACTCGAGACCGTCTAGTCTCGACCAGTGCATGTATAACTCGAGACCACGTACACACATTCATTGAGTTGGACTTGTACACTGTTACGGGCTTAGGTGTTTGGGCTGGGCTGTTGGGCTTTATGTGTTACTGTTAAATGTGTATGATGTGCAATGTAATTGGACTGCCATGAGGAACACTTGTTTGCAACGTGCTAGGATACATGTAGAAAATGTATATGCATTACTTGGGTTGTATCTGACTTGTGTGGTAACCATACTAGGACGTGGTTGACCACTTATAACGTGACCAACTTTCTGTGTATCTGCCGAGCAAACCAAGGTGAGTTCACACCCTTACAAAGCATGGGATTCCCAGGGGTTGGGAATGGGGTTAAGGAACATGGATTCCTCGTCCTTTCTTGGGTAGGACGGTATTGGTTCAGGAATGTAATTCCTCATCCTCATGGACAGATAACTCGTACTAGACCAAAACTCTATCACGAAGTCCCTCCTTTTTATATCGACTTAATCGCCGGGCCAATGGCGAGCGGGTCATTAGTTAGATAGCGCTATTTATGTCTGACAAACCTCACACCGTGCCGCAGAGGACGGGCGTGAACTAATGGATCTGGGCACGTCAATGATGATAGACATTGACAGTTCAGGGCACATAAACATGACTACAGTCAGCAGTCGATATGGTAACGAGTCTAGTGTGTACATGGGGTAGCCCCCACGGCCGAAATGCCAGGTAACTAACAAGGGGTAGCCCCCACGGCTGGATTGCCAGAGTAACCGGGAATAAACAGGTCACGTTTTCAACTATGGGGTAACCCCCACGGCAGGATGCCAGTTAAAGGAAACTGTTTTTGGAACAACTTAAAATGAACACCCAACCGTGAACTCACTCAACTTGTTGTTGACTCGTTACTACATGCTTTGCAGGTCTATAGGTGCTTAGCTGGAGCTTGCATGGAAGAGAGTCGTTGTGGGACATGGACAGCTGTGTGCCATGTTAAACTTTGAAACAATTAAACTTATGTTTTGGTTTTAAACGTTATGCTTCCGCTTGCAACTTAAACTATGTTTTTGTTTGGACACCAATTGTATTGGTTGGATTTTATAATCACTTACATGCTTGTTCAATATAATTGGTGGCTGGATCCTGGTCAGTTACGCCTCCAAGCGGTGGTATTCCGCAGGTGGATTTTGGCGGTGTGACAGATTGGTATCAGAGCCATTGGTTATAGTGAAATTGGTTTTAATAAGGGGAAAAAGTTTTATTAAAATCAGACTATAACCTGTACAGTGCTCTACGATCCACAACAACGCTTCACTCCACATGCAAGGCCCGACATTCTAGGTGATATGATCTATGTATATATTACCTACTTGTTAGTTACATAGTACATTGCTCATGGTATGCTTGGTTAGTATAACTGCTGTTGCTTGAACACGTGTGTGCTTACTCTCTTCTGTCATCGTATTTTCACGAACCTCTCTCACTCACGTTCCTCTTGATGTGAAGATCATGTCTGGACGTGTAAACATGACACAAGCCCAGTTGACGGCTCTGATTAACGAACGGGTTGCTGCGGCACTGGCAACTGCACACGCAGGAGGTATATCCTGCAGTCCAAACCCATTCTAGGATCTTTAGATCCTACTCTCGCGAACCAACCTTTGTGTTAAACTCTGTCTTTTCTTTCACCCTCCATAGGTCAACATGTTCAGCCACCTGTATGCACTTTTAAAACTTTCATGGACTGCCGACCAACTACTTTTAGCGGCACTGAAGGAGCCGTAGGTCTCTTCCACTGGTTTGAGAAACTAGAATCTGTGTTCGAAATGTGTGAATGCCCTGAGGAGCGCAGGGTGAAGTACGCTACCGGTACTCTAGAGGGTTTGGCGCTCACGTGGTGGAATGCTCAGGTTCAAATGTTGGGGTTGGTTGCTGCTAACGCCACCCCATGGAACAAATTTAAGGAAATGATCAAAGAGGAGTACTGCAATCGTGATGAGATTCACAAACTGGAAGTAGAGTTTTTCAACCTCAAGATGACGGGGTCAGAAATTGAAGCTTATGTGAAAAGGTCGAACGAACTGGCAATTCTGTGTCCTACTATGGTGGATCCTCCCATCAAACGCATCGAACTATTTCTCAAGGGCTTGGTACCAGAAATCCAAAGTCATGTGACTTCCGCAAACCTCGCCACTATCCAGCAAGTTGTTCAATTGGCTCACCGTCTCACGGATCAGGCGGTGGAGCAAAACAGGTTGCCAAAGCGCATAGGTGCTGCAACTACTTCAGGTGCTCTTGGTGACTGCAAACGGAAATGGGATGGAGCTTCAAATAAGGGTTTGACTTCTATTAAGTCCCAGTCTCAGCAGAGAAAGACTGATGACTACAAGATCCCTAGTCAGCAATCATCTAGTGGCCAAAGTCATGGTGGGTACAAAGGGAATCACCCCAAATGCAATCGCTGCAGCCTGCACCACAGCGGGCCATGCACCAGGGGTAACTGTCATCGGTGCAACAAGCCAGGTCACGCTGCAAAGGATTGCAGGAGCTTATATCCCGCCAATCAGAATCGTCAGCAAGCTCAACAGAACCAACGTCAGCAGCAGCAACAGCAAGGTGATAACAAAGGGTGCTTTCAGTGTGGAGCTGAAGGCCACTTCAAGAGGGATTGCCCCCAACTGAACAGGAACCAAAACAACAACAATAACAACAATCAGGGGAATGGTAACAATGGGAACAACAACAACAACAATGGAGCCAGGGGGCGGGCGTTCGTGATTGGCCAAGGTGAAGCAAGGAATGACCCCAATGTTGTGGCGGGTAAGTTCCTTCTCGACGACTTTTATGTTACGGTTTTATTTGATTCGGGTGCCGATACTAGCTACATGTCACTAGAAGTTAGTCGAATGCTTAAGCGTATTCCAACACCTTTGAACAACAAGCACACTGTAGAACTAGCGAACGGTAAGAGTTTAGAGGCCACACACGTAGTCAAGGGTTGTAAACTTGTTCTTGCTGACCAGACCTTCTCTATCGACCTTATTCCTATCGTCTTGGGTAGTTTCGACGTTGTCATTGGGATGGATTGGTTATCCCAACACCGAGCAGAGATTCTTTGCAACGAGAAGATTGTTCGTATTCCTAGTTCCGGTAGTGAACCTCTCATGATTCGTGGCGACAAGAAGGGTGCTGTTGAGAACGTGCTTGCGAAAGGGCCACACTGCCATTTTGGCTCTCGTTACTGACACCTCGGAGAAAGAGAAGAAGATAGAAGATTTTCCAATTGTACGCGACTATCCTGAGGTATTTCCTGAGGAATTGCCTGGTCTTCCGCCTCATCGCCAGGTCGAGTTTCAGATTGAACTAGCTCCTGGAGCTGCGCCTATAGCTCGTGCGCCTTATCGTTTAGCTCCATCAGAGTTGGAAGAACTTTCTACACAGCTACAAGAACTCTTGGATAAAGGTTTCATTCGTCCTAGCTCATCGCCCTGGGGAGCTCCAGTGCTATTTGTGAAGAAGAAAGACGGTACTTTCAGAATGTGCATCGACTACCGTGAACTCAACAAGGTGACGGTGAAGAATCGTTATCCTCTACCACGCATTGACGACTTGGTCGACCAGCTACAGGGGACGAGCTACTATTCAAAGATTGATCTGAGATCAGGATATCACTAGCTGAGAGTCCGAGAAGAGGACGTCTCCAAAACAGCCTTTAGAACTCGATATGGACACTATGAGTTTTTGGTCATGCCGTTTGGGCTGACAAACGCACCTGCGATCTTCATGGACTTGATGAATCGAGTGTGCAAACCTTACCTGGACAAGTTCGTTATAATCTTCATCGACGGCATCCTGATCTACTCTAAGAGTCAGGAGGAACACGAGCAGCATCTACGACTTATTTTGGAACTCCTTCGAACAGAACAGCTTTTCGCAAAGTTCTCGAAATGCGACTTCTGGCTTCGTGAAGTCCATTTCCTAGGCCATGTGGTGAACAAAGATGGGATTCACGTTGATCCATCCAAGGTAGACTCAATTAAGAACTGGCCTGCACCTCGTACGCCAACGGAAATTCGCCAATTCTTGGGCTTGGCAGGTTACTACAGGAAATTCATAAAGGATTTTTCTAAGATTGCACAGCCTCTCACCTCACTAACGCAGAAAGGCATTGTTTATCGCTGGGGAAATGCACATGAATTAGCATTTCAGCATTTAAAGGATAGACTTTGCAGCACACCTATCTTTTCATTGCCAGAGGGCACAGACGATTTTGTGGTCTACTGCGATGCATCGATTCAGGGTCTTGGTTGTGTATTGATGCAACGAGATAAAGTTATAGCCTACGCCTCATGCCAACTTAAAGTTCATGAGAAGAACTACACTACACACGATTTAGAGCTGGGAGCTGTTGTTTTTGCACTTAAGATATGGTGACATTACCTGTACGACACCAAGTGCTCCATTTACACCGATCACAGGAGTCTCGAGCACATCTTCAAGCAGAAGGAGCTAAACATGCGTCAACGACTATGGGTCGAGTTATTAAACGACTACGAATGTGCAATCAAGTACCATCCGTGCAAAGCCAATGCTGTGGCTGATGCCCTTAGTCGGAAGGACACTGCGACTAAGCGCGTACGAGCCTTGCAGCTCACTATACATTCTAGTCTTCCTTCTCAAATACGAGACGCTCAGATAGAGGCATTGAAACCAGAAAACGTCAGGGCTGAAGCCCTACGCGGCTCAAGGCAACGATTAGAACAAAAGGAAGACGGTGCATACTACGTAACGGGACGTATTTGGGTCCCACTCTATGGCAACTTACGAGAGCTTGTGATGGATGAAGCACACAAGTCTCGCTACTCGGTACATCCTGGCTCGGATAAGATGTACCACGATATCAAAACTACGTATTGGTGGCCTAGCATGAAGGCCCACATAGCAACTTACGTCAGCAAGTGTTTGATTTGTGCAAGAGTCAAGACGGAATACCAGAAACCCTCAGGCCTACTCCAACAACCAAAAATACCATAATGGAAATGGGAGCAAATTTCCATGGATTTCGTTACTGGCCTGCCTAGATCCCAACGGGGGAACAATACTATTTGGGTGATCATGGATCGACTCACAAAGTCTGCACACTTCTTGGCAATCAAGGAAACGGATAAGTTCTCCACTCTAGCAGAAGTTTATCTCAAGGAAGTTGTTTCGAGGCACGGGGTGCCCACCTCAATTATCTCAGATTGTGATGCACGTTTTACTTCAGAGCTGTGGTAGGCGATGCACAAATCCTTTGGCTCACGATTAGACATGAGCACAGCATATCACCCTCAGACGGACGGACAGTCCGAGCGCACTATTCAAACCTTAGAAGACATGCTTCGTGCATGTGTAATCGACTTTGGCAACAGCTGGGAAAAGCATCTTTGTGTTAACATAATGCCTAACTACATTTTCGAAAAATTAAGTATTAGTGATTTTTCTCCACTTCAAATACCCATTTTTCTATCCAATCAGAAAGTAATAAAATCAATCGGTATAGTTGAAGATGTCATGGTTCAAGCAAATCAAATGGTAATCCCGACCGACTTTGTCATCCTCGATGACGCTCCTCTAGTGTTGGGGCGACCATTTGTAAAAACTCACGAAGCTTTGAAAAACCGGAAGTTCAAAAATCTACCTCTTCAATTAGGGGCATTTAAAAGAAGTGTCGATCTCGAACGGTCAATGAAATATCCTTTCGGCAATAATGACCCCTAATTGAAGATGAAGATGAACCACCCGATACAAGTGAAGAGATTGACCACTTTGTTGAAGAAGAGGTCGCCATAGAACAAACTTTTAAGGTTCTTGATCGAAATGAGCAACCAAATAAGGAGCCTCCCAAAGACCCACCACTTGAGCTCAAAGAACTTCCAAAAGGTTTGGAATATGCTTTTCTAGACAAAGATGGTAATTTACCTGTAATTATTTCGTCTAAATTAGATAACTTAGAAAAGGAAAAATTAATTAATCTTTTGAAAAAACATAAAAATGCAATAGCTTGGAAACTTGTAGACATAAAAGGAATTAGTCCTTCTATGTGCACACACAAAATTTTGATGAATGATGACTACAAATCGGTCATACAACCACAACGTCGAGTAAATCCAAATGTTCAAGAAGTGGTTAAAAACGAAGTCATCAAACTACTTGACGCCGGACTTATCTATCCTATCTCCGATAGTCCGTGGGTGAGTCCTGTCCAAGTAGTTCCAAAGAAAGGAGGTATGACGGTAATAACCAACGAAAAGAATGAACTAATACCAACGAGAACCGTCAGAGGATGGAGAGTATGTATAGATTATAGACGATTAAATGAAGCATCAAGAAAGGATCACTTTCCTTTACCCTTCATTGATCAAATGTTAGAAAGATTATCCGGTCATAAATTTTACTGTTTCTTGGATGGTTTTTCAGGTTACTTTCAAATCCCGATAGCACCCGAAGACCAAGTAAAGACAACTTTCACATGTCCCTATGGAACTTTTGCTTATCGACGCATGCCGTTTGGTCTATGTAATGCCCCAGCAACATTCCAACGTTGCATGGTAGCCATTTTCCACGACATGATAGAAAAGACAATGGAAGTCTTCATGGATGACTTTTCTATCTTTGGGGATTCATATGACCAATGCCTCGATAACCTTGAACGAATGCTATCCCGATGTGAGGAAACTAACCTCGCCCTTAATTGGGAAAAATGCCATTTCATGGTAACGGAGGGAGTAGTACTCGGTCACAAGATCTCAGGCGAAGGAATGGAGGTGGATCGAGCCAAAATAGATACCATTTCTAGATTACCACCTCCATCCTCCGTAAGAGCTATCAGAAGTTTCCTAGGGCATGCCGGATTCTATAGGCGGTTTATCAAAGACTTTTCTAAAATTTCTAGACCTCTAACAAAATTACTTGAAAAAGATGCTCCTTTCATCTTTGACAATGATTGCAATCAAGCATTTCTCACCTTAAAAGAAATGTTAGTCAATGCACCTATCATGATAGCACCTGATTGGAAATTTCCTTTCGAAATCATGTATGATGCTAGTGACTTTGCAGTTGGAGCTGTCTTGGGACAAAGAAAAGAAAAGCATTTCCACCCAATTTATTATGCTAGTAAAACACTTAATGATGCACAAGAAAATTACACAACAACTGAAAAAGAGTTACTAGCTGTGGTATTTGCTTTCGATAAATTTCATTCTTATCTTGTTCTTTCTAAAACTATAGTTTATACAGATCATGCAGCCATCCGATATCTCTTCAAAAAGCAAGACGCAAAGCCACGTTTGATTCGGTGGATTCTACTCCTCCAAGAATTTGACATTGAAATCAAGGACAAAAGAGGAGCAGAAAACACCGCTGCAGATCATCTTTCGCGCTTAGAAGACCCAGCTTTGGAAGCAACCAGGGACGAGCAAATCAACGAAAAATTCCCAACTGAGTCCCTAGAAATGGTGGAATACAAGGAAGAACCATGGTACGCCGACTATGCTAACTACCTAGCTAGCGGTATAGTCGCAAAAGGGTGGCCACATCATCAAAGAAAACAATTCTTTGCCAATGTGAAACACTACTTTTGGGAAGATCCATATCTTTTCAAAATGTGTGCCGACCAACTCGTCCGACGATGCGTACATAGTAGTGAAGCACGAAGAATTCTCCGCCATTGTCATGAAGGTCCATACGGAGGACATCATGGTGCTGCTAGTACCGCACGAAAGGTATTCGATTCAAGATTTTATTGGCCAACCATTTACAAAGACGCCCAAAGTCTTGTAAAAACATGTGATGCTTGCCAAAGAACAGGTAATATTTCTTCCAAAAACGAAATGCCACAAAATGGCATTCTTGTTTGTGAAATTTTTGATGTGTGGGGGCTCGACTTTATGGGACCTTTCCCACCATCGAAAGGAAACAAATATATACTTGTGGCAGTAGATTACTTGTCTAAATGGGCCGAGGCCGAGGCACTTCCAACAAATGATGGAAGAGTTGTGGTAAGATTTCTGAAAAAAATATTCTCTCGTTTTAGCACACCTAAAGCTTTAATAAGTGATAGAGGTACCCATTTTTGCAACCATCAACTCGAAAAAATTTTAACAAGATATGGGGTCTATCACCGGGTCTCAACAGCGTATCACCCTCAGACAAACGGACAAGCCGAAGTGACTAATAGAGGTTTAAAACGAATACTCGAAAAACCGTAGGATTAAATAAAAAGGAATGGGCAGATAAATTAGACGATACTTTATGGGCTTTTCGAACTGCTTATAAAACAACAATAGGTACAACCCCGTATAAGCTAGTCTATGGAAAAAGTTGTCATTTGCCAGTAGAAATTGCACACAAAGCCTACTGGGCAATAAAAAATGTAAACTTAGATTTAGAATTTGCCGGTAAAAATCGATTTTGTCAATTAAATGAATTAGACGAGCTTAGGAATTATGCATACTCAAACTCTGAAATTTATAAGGAACGAATGAAAAATTTGCATGACAAACATATTAAACCTAATGAATTTCGGGTAGGAGATTTAGTTCTTTTGTTTAATTCACAACTTCGATTGTTTCCTGGTAAATTAAAGTCTAGGTGGTCAGGACCTTTTTCCATCACCCATATTTTTCCACACGGTGCAGTAGAAATTAAATCTCGAAATGGGCCCCCATTTAAAGTCAATGGCCAACGGCTGAAACTCTATCAAGGATTCATTGAGGATGAAGAAGAAGAGGTCTCGCTTCAAACGGTGGAAGAATAAAAACATCATGCCTAGGTAAGTTACGAACGATTGAGACAACAAAATAAAGCGGTAAGTTTTCTAACCATAGCTTATG
Source organism: Helianthus tuberosus (assembly GCA_030545235.1). Taxonomy (NCBI): domain Eukaryota; kingdom Viridiplantae; phylum Streptophyta; class Magnoliopsida; order Asterales; family Asteraceae; genus Helianthus; species Helianthus tuberosus. The sequence goes on from JARYGA010033562.1 coordinate 67,760, forward strand.
GGAAAATGAGGGCACTCACACGAGCACAAAAAAAAAATTTCAAAACCACGCTCGGCACGAGGCCGTGTCCGCTGGACACGGGGCCGTGTCCGCGCTGCAGTCGGGATAAATCCCCTTTTTCAAAACAGTTACCTCATTCCACACGCCCCGTTTCCCCGAAAAAGCTTTGGTTTCAGACGATTTTTCGCAGAATTTCAACGTCTCCTATCGCTCTAACAACATCAAGGTATGATTCTATAACTTTTAGTAGTTAGATTAGTTACTTGCATGTAGTTAAAACACCAAAAATTTGGGGAAAATCTAGGGTTCTTGAAGTTCATCCGGATCGAACCTCAAATTTTTGTTTAGATCTGTTTGCATTTAGTTAGATTAGTGTTAAGGAAAGTAGATACACTTGTATTGTTCATAGATTCATCCAATTTCGCACAAAAACCCCAAACCCTTGTTCTTGAACCGAAAAGGATAAAAATTGATTGGGTAAACGGGATATTTTGGGGAAAACGATGCTTAGGGTTTCATTTTCGGGGGAAACCGCACCTATTGGACCAAAAATTTTCAAGTTTTCGAAACTGGGTCGAAAAATGGGATTTTTGAGTAACAGACCTCTGGACACGGGGCCGTGTCCGCTGAACACGGGGTCGTGTCCAGCCCGCTGTTTGCAGTTTTGTCCGAAAATATTTCTGTTTCGTGCTAACTTTTGGTGTATTCTTGCAGATGGCCAGGAAGTTCACAAGATTTAACGCCAATGAGCTAGATGCAAGAGCTCGATACGAATTTCTTCAAACAAGGCCGGAGGAATACCCGAGGCAAGCTTGCACGGACTTGCTAACCATGGTGAATCAAATTGACCGTTTCAACAACATTGTCACGGGACCACTCAGAGTCGCCCTAACAACTCGGCTCCGTTCCGTCCACGAATGCACATTGGAATTCTATAGCACTTTCGCATTCAACTCAAGGTGCGACCCGTTCGACAATGACGGGGTAGCTTTCCGATGTGGCGGAACGAAGTATTCGATCTCTATGGCACAATTTGGGTCGATTATCGGGTTGTATGCGGAAGAGGATGTAGGAAACGAAGAAAATACTAGGGGAATGAGAGAGATCGGTGACAACGAACGCCAAGCCATGTGGGCTCAGATTGGAGAAGGGTTCTACAATCCGAGCAGCACTAAGAGTACAAAGCTGAGGGATCCGCTATACAGATACATTCATAGGCTCCTCGGCTACTCTTCAAGCACTTCGCCCACATACCTAGGTCATTTGAGAGGACCCCATGGTCGGGTACGGTGGATATTCACATATGCCGCTCAATGAACCTGATTTATGAGGCAGAAGACGAGACGGTAACCTTTCAAAGGATGCAAGGTCATGCATGGAACCCGCAAGAAGCACTTGTCCTCCCAGCTCCGCAACATCATCAGTACCAATACCAACCCCACGGTGATCCGGGCCAATCATCCTCCTCGGGAGGCGGTTTTCCTAACTTTCAAAGTTTGCATGATTTGTTGCAGGAAAACCTTATGTGTACTAGGAACACCTATAACATGGTGAGCTACACCTACCACCGGGTCGAAGCTATAGAGAGAAACCTATCCGAGATCCAAGACGATGTTGGATACATAAGAGACCACATTGCACGCCATGGAGGGGATGATGACGATGTTGATGATGACGATGCTATGGAGTAGGCAAGAGGAGCGGAGGAGGAAGCGGTTGATTGATGACTACCCAGGTTAACCCTTTTTAATCTTGAACAATTGATGGCCTGCGTGCCAATTGTTGAACAATTTACTTTTCCTAACTTCTTTTATTTTCTGCATTTATTTTAACTTTGACTTGGATGTTAACTTTGGTAAAAGTAGGATGTTTGCTATGTTTTGGTGGAGTGTTTATTGGGTAAGCAGGTACATTCGAGGCTTAAAGTACTAAGCATTAGTAATCTTAAAGCCGGGACTGGAAAAACGAAGAAAGAAACCTGTTTTCGAATTTGCATACTGTCCACACGGGGTCGTATCCAGCCGACCCGCCCCCGTGCCCATTCCCCTGAACCTGCTGTTTGTTTAGATTCTGCAGACCTTGACAGACACGGGGTCGTGTCCAGACAACACGCCCCCGTGTTCACCTTCTGTAAGTTCTCGTTACTGGCACCTGAACACGGGGTCGTGTCCACTCAACACGGGGTCGTGTCCAGGTTGCCAGTAACACAACATTTTTGCTTTTTACACTATTTTACACATCTAATCAACCTAAAAATTTATTTTTGGGACACATTGAGGACAATGTGTAATTTAAGTGTGGGGGGATGCTAAAACCTTGAAATTTTGCAAGTCCTAATAACAAGCCTTACACAAAACTCTATTGGAACCGCTAAACACCCCAAATTCTTTTTTTCAAAAAAAATTTTCATTTTTTTTACTTGTCTAAAGTTTAAGTTAGGAATCATAAGATTAATAAGGTTATATTTTTACAAATTTACAACCGATAGCGTCGTGACAATAAGAACCAACATAAGAAAATTATGAAACGGCATGACAAGCTTAATTAAAATTTCATTATATATACTTGATCACATAAAAACCCATTCCCACAAAAGTGAGTTTTGAGCCTTTATTGAGCATACAAATTTACATCTTTAGACTAAATGCTTATTTTTCGTTTCTTGTGTGAATAGCCGCTTGGTTCTTACGACTCTAGAACTTGTCATGACGATACATTCTCGGTCCTTATCGACTTAAACCCGAGTAAGCAAATGATAGAGGCATTAGGACTAACCCTTTTTTCTTCTACACCATTATTTTTTCTTTTTTTTACCACCTACCCAAAATCCCCCTAGTTAGCCCCTTTGAGCCTAAACCTTTTCATTTCATAACCCAAACCAAACACCCCTTTTACCCACCAAAACCTTTTTCATTTTTAACCCTTTGTTTTAGTAACAAGTTCGGTTTTTCGTATGATCGGCTGAAAAAAAAATGTGTTGATGATGAAGCAAAAGAAAATAAACAAACAAGTTCATCAAAAATAACTTTGTTTGAATAATAGCTTCATCAAAATAAAAAGTTACAAAAATAGAAAGTCCTACGAGAACCGACACTTGTTACGCTTTTTCACCTTTTTTTTCTACTAACCATTAACAACTAACCCAACCACCTACCTTTAACCCAAGCCTAACCCTTCACCCACAAAGTCCTCTTAATATTTACAAAGGTATAAAAGTTAAAAAGGAGGAGGATTGATTGCTTGGCAAGCCTATGGTAGGAGTGATTCACTAAAAATACACCTTCGGCCGAGTGTGAGTGATTTCTCCCGTGAGGTATGTGAACTTGTATATAAATAGAATTTTAAAAAGGCATGTTATGCCCAAATAAGTAATTTCTCCTATGAAACGTTCTAAACAAATCATAACGAATAAGGATTGTAAATAGATAAAAATAAAACCCAAAAAGATCTTGGATTCCCAACACTCTATGACAAGCCCAAAAACCTTCTCTTCTACCCATTCCATTTGGGAGTGTAAGCCACATATTAAAGAGTTTTGCTTGAGGACAAGCAAAAGTTCAAGTGTGGGGGTATTTGATGTGTGTAAAATGCAACATATAAATTACATCAAATGAGGCATAAAACTAACCCTTTTTAAGTACTAATGTTGGAAAAAGAGTGTTTTTGTCTTCCTTTTGTATTTTCAGGATTAAATGAGCTCAAATTAACAAAAGAAGCAAAAAGACAGCTAAATCTAACATAAATACAAGAAAAGGAACATAAGTGGACTGCCCTACCCTTCAACGGCATCTTCCCAAGCAAAATAGAGAAGGCAGAAGACTGAACACGCCCCGTGCTCAGCCAGCACGGGGCCGTGGCCAAGAAGCAGCAGAAAAGACAAACCTATAGAAGCTTCTATTGCCCACCACGGGTCGTGTCCAGCGAGCACGGGGGCGTGGCGAAAGTACAGCAGGCGCATTAATTGTAATTGCGAATTACAATTAATGAAGAGAGAGAGTGTCAGACAGGCACGGGGGCGTGTCCAGCGGATACGGGGCCGTGCCCAGCCTTCTGTTCAGCCTATAAATAGGAGTGCTTGGTTTCATTTCAACTCATCCCTTGGCACACCACCTCTCTCACACTTCATCCACCACCCACCACCATCACAACACCATCATCCACCACCATCATCCATTGTCCATCGTAGAGTGTGTGAGTCGTCTCGAGATCCAAGATTGATCGTAAGAGTTCTTGACAATCAAGGCCATGTTTGCCTAAGTCTCTTACATCACTTGGTGAAGACAAAGTGTCTAGTATAATACTTTTTATTTCTAATCTTTTGCACTTTTTATTTGGTTTTGTATTAATGACTTTAATAACTAGTTACTTATGTTGAAGGTGATCTTTCCTTATCGTTTGTCCGTGGTGTCTTGTCATTATTTTACTGTCTATATAAAATAAAAGATTTTCACCATTCATATCTCCACGGTCTATATGGAGGTATGTTGGCTACCTGGTCGGGGGTTAAGGGAACAGTTTGGTAAAGGTCTTGCCATTGTTCATCGTTTAGAGGTCCTGCAATGGACCTGGGTCAAATTTAGTAGGACCTCCTTCAATGCTTCACGGTATTGGATGGCGGGGGTCCAAACTCTTTGATCCCCTCATAAGTTAACTACTATTAATACTATAACCTGGCTATTTAGGACTGTATCCCTGCTGACTCAGACTACTTAGCCGAGGGTAACGTCACCGCCAAAAGCGGGGCCTACCATAATATTGCATTAATAACTTAATTCATTATCTTCCAATAATCAACCCTTTTAGGATTGTATCCTTGCTGACTCAAACTACTGGGGTGAGGGTAACGTCACCTTCAAAAGAGGGGCCTACTACAATAACTAAGATAATCTCTTAATTATGTGCAAAAGTGCGGAAATAATCAAAGGTTATACTAGATACGAGTCGGAACCAAGTGATTCATCTTGTCTATCTGTTTTTCTTTTATTTTACTTTTCAGCATTTTTAGTTAGTTTTTATTTTTCTTTGTTTAAAACATTTTTCTAAACTTTTTATTTTGATTAGACGTTGAGGATAAACCGGTACTAAAAGCTCTTGTGTCCTTGGACGACCTCGGTATCTTCCCAACACTATACTACGCTCTCGATGGGTGCACTTGCCCATATGTGTGTTTAGTGTTAGTAAAATATCATGTTTTATAAATTTAAAACTTGGCTAAAATAAGTGTTAAAGGGGCTTAAAATATACACCTAATATATATAACACTTCACACGCATCATGGGACATGGACAGCTGTGTGCCATGTTAAACTTTGAAACAATTAAACTTATGTTTTGGTTTTAAACGTTATGCTTCCGCTTGCAAATTAAACTATGTTTCTGTTTGGACACCAATTGTATTGGTTGGATTTTATAATCACTTACATGCTTGTTCAATATGATTGGTGGCTGGATCCTGGTCAGTCACGCCTTCAGGCGGTGGTATTCCGCAGGTGGATTTTGGGGGTTTGACATTAAAGTCTATAAGATCGATAAGATCATGACTGATATACTCAATGACGATAATTATATATATATATATATACATATATGTACATATGTAAACATCCATTAATGATGTCCTAGGATTTGCCTATATGCCAAAATAAATCGCCTTTCAAGACGATCACAATGGTAGTTTATGACTCCCTGTCCAACGGTGAAGAACTAGGTTCAAATCTTAAAACCCATAATCTAATAAGATTGAGGCTTATACATTAATGTCCTCCGTGACAAGGCCTTCGTGCCATATAATTATTTATGTCCTTCCTGACGGACTAATGTTTCATATTTTAGAAAGCCATTATGGCAAGCCTTCGAGCTATCTAAAATCATCTATATGCCAAAGACAGCTGGGACATTTTGATCCCCTGTCAAAAGGGTAACGGACTCGGTCAAAACCCTAAAGGCCATTAATGATCCTTTTGCGAATTAGGCTGAATATGATTGATGTACAATCAAATAACACTCCTTAGGAATGTTCATATGGTTTAATAAAACCATGGTTAATGTATGATAAGTCGTCAGGATGATGACTAGCTGTGAAATGCACTCAATCAATTGTTAAATTGGTATTTAATACCAAACGATTTGAGTAGGGAGAACTCAGAAGAGACAAACAACAGTCGCGATGCTAGAGATGCGACAAATGTTAATGGTGCATCAAGAGTGAACCTCAATGTTAAGGGAGTTAATCTCCAAAACCGAAGTTAACGCAGTTGTTAGAAAGGTTATGAGAAAACACATGACATGATTCAAGAGGCCGAATGTTGTTTGCTCTAAAACACATGTCGCTACTCATAATAAGAGTTTTATTCATACCCCATATGCGAGGAATAACCCAAATAAAAATCATATGTGGCAAGGAGCCCATTCTTTTTAGGATGTACTTAAAAAGTACTTCGTCTCTTGGAAGTCAAGAGACTTCAATAATTAAAAGGGGCCATTGATTGCAAGGAATTGTTGAGAGAAGTAGAAACCATTAGGTATATCAGTGGTTATGCTGGAAAGCACACGGTAATGTGTGCGTCACAATCATTCGGTGGTAATACCCTTGATTAGTGAGGATACTAATGGAGTCCACAAGAAAGATCCCCTTATACAGTATGGGATGGTCCAAATTTTAAGGACCTTATTAGAAAAACCCGGTATCCGCTTTGCGAGATGGAAAAGATGGAATAAGAATTTTTCCGACTCCCCCATAAGAGCTATAAACTATCGGCAGTAGGTTGCAAACCTTGGTCCATTGGTTGAAATAGTGCTCTTATTCGGTTAACCTAGAACTTAGGCATAATGCACTATATATATCGATGATTTAGCATCGACTATAAAAGGAACTTTAGGGTTTCAAAACCTGCTCATTATAAATCCATTATGGACCTAACTCAGCTACTCATGTTATATAGATTAAGAAATAACCAGTCAAAGTTGAGACTGCCCGAAAAGTTTGTCAAAGATTTTGTGGCTAAGTTTAAAAGGATTAAGAATGGAGGCGTTTAACCCTCCTGATGAATAATTAGAGGCAGTTCACATTAATAATAACGCCAGATAAACCCTTATTGTGATTTTTGGCTAAGAGTTACGTTTGGATTCAGGTACGGCTAAGTCTCTCATAAGATTTTGCGCTTAGCAAACTTTTAGAAATTTTCCCGTAAAAAACCCCAGATATTAAGTGTAAAGTAAAACTTACAGGCGGAATCATAAGAACCATTTCTTCTGTTCCTGTTAGAAATCTCTAATTATGAAATCCTAGAAGTATCCTCTCTCTAGAAGAAGTGCGTCAGCATATATAGTTGATATCTCTTTGATCTCTATCGATTGCGAACACCAAATGGTATGACAAAAGCACCACATGAGGATTGATGTATCTTAATAAGTCCCATAGATTTCTTCCATGCCTGATCAGTATGGAGGTTTAATGCATGGGACCCCAAAGATATTCCGATGGTCATATGGTACTAAAGTCAACTAATGGTATTCAAAGAAGATATCCAAAGTGGAGTTGTCCAAGTAAGTGTCTTCGATTTAGAAATTCGTGGACTCGTAACATATATGTGTCACTCATTTGACACAAGCAGGGATGGATGAACTGGAGCCTGAGATTTGGAAAAATCTCTGTAACCTCTTTATGACTTGATTATCTTCTCCTAAGATTACCCTGTTTACCCCTGAAAGACAGGTAGAATTAAGATTTATATCCCATTTAGGGCTATATCATTATGAAATCTCCAAGACGGCTAATGCCATTATTGGAAGAATCAAAACCCTAATTAAATAAGTTTTGAAATAAAGAATTCATATAGCCTAATCCTATATTCTAAGAATTCGGTATTGTTAGTTAAGAAAGACGGTTCATTTTGCTTATGCATTGATTACCGCAACCTAAATTAGGCAACAATTAAGAATTGTCATCAGCTGCCCAGGATCGTCGATTTGTTCGACTAACGGCAAGGATTTGCTAATTACTTAAGATTAGTTTTAAGCAATGGTTGGAATAACCATCTCACCTTAAATTAAGCTTTTCTATAATAGTTGATATATAAGTATCAAGGCTACTCTTTTGGAGACCTTGTATAGATGGAATGTTAAACATCTATTGTTAGACAGAAGATTGGTAAGTCCAAATATCAGGATCTGAAAGTTTCCCTGCAAACAACGAATAAGATCAAACAAATCCATAATCATCTGTTAGATGCCAGTATTTGGCAGAAAATCAAGATTAATGGAAATAGCAAACCTCCTAAGTTCTTGTTAAAGAATAAGGTTTAACAAAGATATCGCCCTGGAAGGGTGTACCAATTTGTTAATTATTAGGCTAGTTGAGCTCTGAATATGTAGAATCATTCGAAGGAATCGAATGTAACAATATCAAATAGCTTATAAGCTAAAACCTATTTAAGGAGCTTGGCAGAGCATGCAATGCAATATACACTAACGATTTGAGGATGAGTTTCACCAATAAGTCAAGAAGCATTATTACATATTGATATGCAGATTTATGATATGATGAGCAACCTATATCGATTAAGGATCGACAGGTTAAGAAGCTCCAAAAGGATACATGTACCAAATATAAAGGTCACTTTGGGAGCTTGGAAAGACTCCATATATTCTATAAAAGTTAAGTCCGTCATGTGACAAAAGTACTTCCAGCATTTTAGCAAATCTCGAGGTCGAGATTTCTTTTAAGGGGGTGAGGATGTAACACCTCGTAAAATCACGTCCAATGATGTATTGACACGTGTAATAAACCCTAATGAAGTCAAACACTGAAATTGAGGGACTAATTTTTCGAAAAATCGAAAAAACTTTGATTATGAAAGGAATGGAAGTGTTAACATACCTAAAATAAGTTTCTTACGATGTTTATATTCACAAATGTGCCACTTGATGATTAAGTGTAGCCGTTTGCATAATTAATTAAAAGTTTGCGCAATAAAGGGTTAAAAGCGTCAACATGTTAATTCTTACCTCTGAGTGACCTTTTAACAAACCGGGAGCTTCATAATATCTAATTATACTCTCGGGAATGCCAAATGATGGCCGTCTAAGGTTTTTATGTCTATAAGTAAAGTTACGCGCAATTTTGCAAGTTAGAGGGACTAAAAGTGTCAATATGTTTAATTATACCTCTGAATGACCTTTTAGCGAACCCGAAGCATCGTGATGTTTAATAATATTTCCGAGAATGCCTAATATGGATTAGATGAGGCTTCAATGCTAATAAATGATGAGATGTGCAAGCTTGCGCAATAGAGGGACCTAAAGCGTCAACTTTTGAATCTACGCCATTCGGTGATCATTTAAGAAAACGGGAGCATAGTAATATTTATGTATATGCTTGGGAATGATTATATGGGCCATGGAAGTCTTAGATATCATTAATCAACAATTCGCGCTACTTTGCGCGATTAAAGGACTAATTGCGTCAAACGGCAGAAGTATGCCGATTCGTATAGTAACGGACCTTCCGGAATATGACCATAAGTTAATTATACCCCATTTATCCTTTATATAGCTTAGATATGGGTTTAGAGGTGTTTGGTGCGCAAAAATAAACTTTTATGCCATTCAGGGACTAAAAGTGTCAAAAAGGGCACAAGTTTGCACTTTTGCGCATATCTTGCATTCTGTGTATCTCCGGACACCCAAAAATTTATGTAAGCACTAAAATATTTTATTTTAGTGATCGACTTGATAAAATTCCACTCGTCGCGTGATTTGGACCGTTTTTAGCATCCGTCCGTGTTTCGTCGTAATTCGACGCATAACGTGACCGTACGGCCAAACGAACTGACATTCGACATGCTTTTGAACATGTTTCATAACCCATATATGTGAGCCTCATAATGGAGCCTTGAAATGAGTTTATCGGACCGTGGATGTGTCAGAAACACGTTTATATGCAAACAGGGACCGAATCTGCCAATTATGAAAGTTGTTTTGCTGATCTGGGACCTGCAGGCGGGCCGCGTAAGATTGCTGAGTTACCTACGCGGGCCGTGTGGCCTGATCAGATGCAGAAATAGCTTATAACAGCCTGTTTCTTACTGTCTTCACGTGCAAACTGGTTTCTAATACCACCAACTCGATACTAGGGGCTTGCCCACAGATTTATCAGACCTCTTGACATCTGTTTTGATCAGATTACCCCTCCCGACACTTGTCGCGATCTCGTGAGGTCCCGAAAACTATATAAAGGAGCTAGTTCACTTGATACTTCACTTTCATTTTCAATTCTGGAGCTCTCTGGTCATAAACAAGGATTCATTAGGCTCTCTAATCGTAATTAGGACCCTTGTAAGTGTTCATAAACCTTTCTAATTCATTCTAGCTTAGTTTATTAACCAAAAGTCAAACCGTCGTAAATTAAGTTTGACTTCGAGATTAAATGAAATTTGTTCAGTCATTTCTCGAATTGAAAGTACCTACAAGTAGGTATTTATGTGGGTAACAAACCCTTAAAAGGGTATTTTCAGATTCCCACTCTAACTATGTTAATTGTCGAGTCAAAGCTTACTTTAAAAAGTCAACAGAATGATTATTTGCAAATTTAAGCATAATTAGCAATGGAGGGTACATGCAACCTGTTTGATCATTAAAATAACATGGTAACTAATGTAAGAACATGTCTCAACATGTTCAACTCGACAATTTTCAGTATAAACCCGGATCAGACCCGAAAGTCGCATAAATTGACTTTTGCTTTGACTATCAGTTCTGATCCGTTTATGCATGTTTGGGATCTGCCTTAGAGCTTATTTTGGACTAGGTTTCATATAAATACAACTCTCTAAGATTGTACAACTTGGTTCAATACTTATCCGATTCATATGCATGTTTCCGATTAATGCTTAAAAGTTGACTATTATGCCCTTTTGACTATAAAACATGATTTTTGAAAAAGTGAAAGAGTAGAAACATTAGTTACTGATTTATAAACTTGCACTTAAAAATTTGACATCGGTTTGAGGTCTAGATTAAGAGTTATGCTCATTAGCGTAATTTGAAAGCTTTATGTTAATTAAATGGCGTAATTAGCGTATAACCTATTTAAACCCACTTTTTGATATCAAAATTTTTACCCACATATGTAATATAATATTTTGGGATTTTTGAAGATTTTTATTTAATTTTTGGCTGAGCATAACATAGGTCTCTAAGTTTAATTCGGTTAATACCGATTTTGCCCTTTTAAGCCATAAAATGAGTTTTATAAATCCTTTTGACCCCAAACCTTTTCCACTGATTTTATTTGATAAATAAAATATTTTGAGCATTCTGGAATTATAAAAATATCAGCCTTCTTTTAAAAACCCGGAAACGGCTCCAAATCGCCTTTTTAAGCGTTTTTAACGCATAGTATGTACTATAACCATATTAAACATATAAGGTTGATACCTACTGATGTTTTTAGTATATTTTTATAAAATAACAGTAAGTAAAAGTTTTTGAACTCAGGTTTCCAGTTTTGACCTTTTAAGACCTTGTGAAATTACCAAAATACCCCTAAGGAGCATAGTTTGGTTTTAAATAATAAATTTCACATATAGGTCATACCCTACTGTTATAACATGTTAAATTAAGTATATTTACTGTATAAACCAGACCTGTAACTCAGATTTCCAATTAAACTCTTTTATAATCTTTTAAATGACCAAAATGCCCATATGAGGCATAAATTGTGTTTAAATCCGTTTTGGGCATAATAGAAGATATCTTACTGATATTATAACTTATTTAAGGCATATTAACTCAGGGGACTTGCTTATGACTCTTTTGGTTACCCGTGACGCCCTTTTCGCGTTCGGTTCGGTTTATGTAACTAGTTTGCACAAATTGACCGAAACGGGTCAAACATTATCATTTTTGTCTCAAAATCCAGAATGTATTTAGTATACCCATATTATACAAGTATTCAAACTTGTCGGGTCTAAATCACATTCTATCCGGTCTTCGCTTAATCGTGCGTTTGAACCGTGTCTTCCTGTTGAAAGTTAACCAGTCTAAGCTTAGGCTTAATTAAAGACCCGTTAGGAATCTAATAGGTTATTAAAAACCTTCGTTCCAGATTTAGGAGCCCAGTAAAAGCTATCTGTACTTGCTTGGTGGTATGCGGCTGGGATTGAATTTATATTTAGCTCAGGTAAATACTTTTAACTTATTTTCCCTATACGGGCTTGGGTTACGGTATATAGAATACCGCTTGATCGAGCATCAAATCTTACATCTTTGGGTGGTTAATTGAATAATTTGATCGGCTCGTTTAAACAGTCTTCTTCACTTAAAGCCTTTGGGGGGTTAATGACCATGTCCCGGATATCCCTGGCATCATTTTACAAAATGGCCACGACCTGAGCACGGGGTGTAGGCGTACACCTGTCAGTGTATAACTCATTATTGTGGTGTGTCTAATGATCTTTAACCCGGACAAGATCCGGGCTACTGAACGCACAAGTAACATGTAATCCGTTCACAAGATTATAATACATAATTATCCCAAGTTATAAAATGTTTTGTGCTACGTGCATTCAAACCAATTTTCAAACCTTTTCAAAATGAGTCAGTTAAATTGTATTTACCAGTGTAAACTGACGTATTTTCCAAAAGGTTAAGTGCAGGTACTACTCGTACTAGGCTGGCTGTCTTCTAGCGTCCGCAATAAGTCTCGCAAGCTTGGATGCAATAAGTCTGATGAACTATGTTTTCTTTTTAATTGATCCGCCTGTGGATCCTTTACATTACATTTGTAATACTTGATATTACTTTATATCGGTTTGTAATATATTTATCTTTTGCTTTCGCTGTGCATTTAAATATTGTGTGTTTGACTACGATGATATCATCTACGTCACTATACTCCCCACCGGGCCCACCGGTGACACGTGGAAATAGGGGTGTGACACATATACACAAACACATGAACTCGCTCAACTTTTGTTGATGTTTTCAAATTACATGTATTTCAGGGAATTAAGTGGATCTGGCAGGTTTTGCATGTTTCAAGCTGCGTCGTGAATAAAAGATGTCATCCGAAGTCATTAGGGTTTAGGAGATGTATCTTAATCCTGGACGAGATACATGGTTCTAAACTTGGTTTTATTTAAGGTCTTTTGTCGAGTCTTCATGAACTCATTTAAACATGTTGTGGTCTGTAATTTAAATTTGGAGTCTACGTTTCAGACAAGTATGTCATGGTATTTTCAAACTTAATTTATCGATGAACATCTTATGGTTTTATCATATAGTATTGTTATGATTGAATGCTATGGTATTAAGAAAGTCACACCATAATCACGCTTCCGCAAAAGTCAGGGTGTGACAGCTTGGTATCAGAGCTTCAATCGTAGCGAACTAGGATTCTTTCTCGAGTCTAGACTACGATCATTAGGGCTCTCACGAAAATGTTTTCACAACATATTTTCAATGCCCAGATCCAGGAAACAAACATTTTTACAAACAAAAGGCACGAAAAACATTTCAAGGTTATGTTATGGTTTAGTCTGAGAGACTGGGTAGTTCGGTCTGAGAGACTAGGTAGTTCAGTTTGAGAAACTGGGAGGTTTAGTCTGAGAGACTAGGTAGTTCAGTCTGAGAGGCTGGGTGGGATAGTCTGGGAAGACTAGGATGGATACATGCATACATTGTTATTACTTACATGCTTAATGATGATTGTTGATGTGTGTGCATATGTTGTGATTGTTTTGTTACAGACATTATGTCCTCATCTGAGAGTGGACTGTCAGATACTGTCGACCCCATGGCCATTGTTTCGGACGATGAGATTGTCCCAGACCCTGCGATTTTTACCTCTGACGCTGAGAGTGACGATGAAGATGATTTCTAGCCTTTTGCATTACCTGACTTTGGCGACGATGTACCGCATGCTGATGGTTTACCCGACGAGGAACCCTTTCTTGTTCCTATTCCTGACCAGGACCATCTCATCCTCGGATATCCCAATGATGAGCATGCCGTGGTTCCGATCCTCGACCCTTTTCCTCTTGTGGCTTTTCCTCTCGAGGATTTTCCTTTTGATGAGCTGTCAGATGATGATGTCGATCTTTTCATTGATGGTCCCCCTGATGTTACTCAGGGAGATGGAGTTCCAGCTGATGGTGTTATTGTTGTTCCACTCGTTGAGATTCCTATCGTTGAGGTTTCATCTGATCATTCTGCTCCAGATTCTTTCGATTCTGTGTCATCCACCACTTTGCATGCACTGTGATTGCAGCATTACCCCACTGATTCTGATACAGACATGGCCCTGTCTGTTGCACCTGTTATTTCACACGACTTTGATCATGACGTTGAGTTTGGACATGAGATTGACTTTGTTCCTGATGATCAGCCTTTTGATGCACCCGCCGATCTCGAGCCGATACCTGCTGATCCTGAGCTGGCACCGGCCAACCCTGAGCCTATACCTGCACCTGAGCCTATACCTGCTCCTGATCCTCTGCCTGATCATGATCCTGTACCTGTTGGCATACCTGTTGTTACACCATTTGTACCTGACCCGATCCCTGCACCCGCTGACCGTGCTGCTTTTGCTGATCAGATAGACCCTCGTTACACATTCACCAGCAATGGGTGGATAGAGGATAATGATGATATACCCCTTTTGTTGAGCCTGTTACTCCCCCACCTGCACCTACACATGCACCTGTTGATGTTGCCCCATTTCACCTGTTTGTGTCTGATGTACACCGCACCGACCTGCCAATCACATTCTTACAGGATATCCCTCCACCCCGTCCAGGGGAAGGCCCATCCAGCCAGCAGCCTGGTCATGCTCCACACGTGTCAGCCGCATTTCCTTTCATGCCAAAGTTTGCACCGACTGCTCATTTTGCTTCTGCACCGTCAGGCGAGCCACTCATATGGTTTCCACCATACACTATGCCAATTTCTGATCCATACCATCCCTCCTACTTTATTGGCTACACTAGGGATGAGCTACTCCTGTCCTTGCAGCTTCAGCAGGAGATCTTGTGTCGTAGAGTCATGGAGCTAGAGAGGATTCCACGTCCTCCACCTTGTACATGTCAGTCACCTTTTGCGACTCCACCTGCTCCTCTTCTGCCTTATCCAGATTTTGACGTTCGATTTCTTACCATGGAGCAGCAGATTAGTTATCTATTGCGTCGCGTTCATGCTCTTGAGGAGGAGTTAGCGCATGTTCGTAGTTTGCTTTTCGTTCCTCCACCTCCTCCTCCTCCACCATTAGCATAGCCGGTTTTTGGTTATATGCAGGTAGCTTACTTTAGATGAGAGTGTCGCTATTGAGCCCAGCTTGCACAGCCTTTTGAAGACCACTTTTTGATTTTTGAATGTTGTAGATTGATGGATATTTTGGACAAGGGTAGTGTGACCCTGTAGTCCCTTTTGATGTGATATGATACATTTGTAAAACATGTAACTGTATTTGTGGTCGATGATATATGAAAGCTCAATCGCAACATTCTCATTATATATATTGTTGAATTACTTGTTTATGTTATGATTGCGATGTTATGCGTTTACCTGCTTAATGGATGCTATTACGTATGCATGTTATGTACTTACTATACTTATTATGACCTGACCCATACAATCTTCTTTTAGAAGATGCCTCCTCGAAGAGAAACACGGTTGCCCACGACAGAGGCTGAACTACAAGAACGGATTACACAAGCGATAGCACAGCACGAGGCCCTGCGCTCTGAACATAGCGGGGGAACCTCAGGAAATAACCCACCTCATGGTAATGTTTAAGTCACTAAAGACATATTACCTTACAATTGGATATTCCATGTGCGTTCGCTAATGCTTTCTGTGAATGATGTTGCTTGTACAGGCTGTACCTATAAGCAGTTCCTCGACTGTAAGCCTCTGAATTTCGAC